>JARVLU010000103.1:29760311-29775879 GCA_031762415.1 Simpsonichthys santanae | reverse complement strand
CCCACACCTGCCTCCACCCTCATTCACCCCACTCTGGGCCCCTGAGCAAGGCCCTCAACCCCCACCATCTGCTCCCTTACAGGTCTCTCTTGAAAATGAGTTCTTGTGGCTCAATGAGACTACCTGGATAAATAAAGGGTAAATGAAAAAAATGTCAGCATTGGTTTTTGCCAGGATTCTGACAGATTCTTAAAGCCTGTGCTTATACAGTACAGCACTTTTCTGTCTGGTCAACACACTTAAATCTCTTCACAACACAACCTGTGCCTCATTTACCCATTCATACAGCACTCTACTATATACAAAGATACATACAAAGACTGTACAAAGATCAAGACACAAATCAGGGGCTATGAGGGGTTCAATGTCTTCCCAGGGACACTACGACATGTTACTTACTTCTGGTGGAATCGAACTCCCAACTCTTTCATTAGAAGATGACCGCTCTGACCACTCAGCCACAGCCACCCCATAAATATGTATACTATTATATACTAATAATATAATTATTTACAGCAACAACTCAGGCTTAATCGTATTTAAACGCTTTCAATCACCGAAAAACAGCTATAGACTACATTTCCCAAAAGCCATTGCGCGACTTCCGAACAAACGTTCTTGATCAAATATCGCGGGAGCCGTCTCCCAAATCACTACGTTATGTGCCGTGCTGCTTCACGCGGCGCTGGAACAGTGCTAAAGCTGTTGGGGTGAGTTTTTACAAATTTCGCTTTTTTGTTAAACAATGAAAAATAAACATTTGAACGTATAACAACAGTTTACTTCGTATGAAACGGTAAATTTGTCCAAGTGAGTGGATTATTGCGCTTGGTGGCACGTAGAAGTCGGGGCCTGGGTGGGGGCGCAGTGTTTTTCCCTTTTTTTTTTTAAGGCATCAGCGCGTGCTCTAGCTAACAAGCTAACGCCACAAATGACCGAGCAACGTTTGTAACGGTCAACTAGCTCATTTTGTTGTAACTGAAATGCACCCAACGTGCTACAGACATGCCACTTTTCTAGATTATAGTATCAGAAGAGACATACGCGGAACTTAAAGCCGTGCACGTAGTCCCTTTGTTTTCTAATCTTGGTGTCGCTAGCTCAACGTTTTTTTGCTCCATTTCTTCGCTGCGTATGAGAAAATTAAAGCACGTTTTTGTGTTTTACGTTAGCTGTTGATTAGTTACAAGGACATAGTTGTTCCGAGTCGTCTAATTACTCATATCTTTCCAGTTGTCTGTTTTTAACTCGGTTTTTTGTCAAACGTCGCCGAGGAACGTCACTCCAATTTATTGTTTTTAAATGGGCAGCATGTTTTATGTTATCTGTAATAAGCATCAAGCCTTAAATAAGTTTAGCTATCAATCTGATATGGGTTATCTTTCCGCATAATATAAATTGGTACGTTATTTTGTGAGAATATCACGACGGGTTGCGCAAACAAAAAGAAGAAGCTAATAGTGTACGTCTTAAAAGCTATAGCTCGCAGTATGGCGTTGTTAATGTTTCTCCCCTCTGAAGCAGCTAACACTTGAAGTTACCGTAAGAACTTAACAGATCCTAAATTAGGCCATTAAGACGATAGGATTTATCTCTTGCTGCGTTTGTTTACTCAGTAGTGTGTGTGTGGGATTCATGGTTGATAGTTTTCACATTTCTGAATTTTATCTCTTTTTTTTTTTTTAATTTAATTTTTTTCTTATTTTTGTTGAAATTGGGACATTTCTATGATGCACTTAGCAACGTGTTGGCTCATGTTTCAGGTGAGAATAGCGGATTGCCAGGAAGTCACGTGTTTGACCCGTCCTCTTTTTCAGGCCTAGACATAATCGGGGACATGGTTGTTTAACCGAGATTTTCTATGGTCGTTATTTTTTATTTTACAAATAAGTTGAGCAATATTTTTTGTACTGATTAGAAAGTTGAGTATGTGCAATCTTTTTCTGCTTTGAGAATTTTATCTTATCTGAGGCTACTTGAATGGGGGGTAAGAAAAACAACTCTGTTTATGGCATGTAACCTTTGCCACACTAGTTGCAAACCATCCGCACATGAAAATACTAGTTTTTTTTGCGCAACACGTGATATGCAGGCATCTTTCTGTCTTTGTGCGTTAATGAGAGAGATTTCCAAAAAGTTCCCAGTTTTAAAAACTTGGCTGAGGCTAGAAACTTCTCGTTGTGGCCTTTCGAGGATGTAGGACTGAGTCATTGCGACACAGCCACAGCAGCATATCATGTGTCGAAGGAGGGCTCGGCCTGCTTGTTTACGGAGCAGGGTATTTGGGTCAACAACATTCTACATGCTGGATTTCTGTGTTTCTAACTAAACAAATATGTACACATGATAAACCAGGTTTCTCTTTGGTTTTCGCCTTTGCATCATCTGAACTCTGGTCTTTAAAAAGTTAAAGGCTGATTGACAAAACTGAGGGCCTTATTTTGTAATGTTGCTTTAAGTGTTATTAGTCAAGTCAGATTTATTTATATAGCACATTATTTGAATTCTCATGACTACTTTTCTGCTTCCTGACATCCCCCCGACAGTTTTTTTTTTGTAAGTCTAAATAGAGTCCAGTGTTCTGTTTTTTACATTTTCATTGAAACCTTTTGTAAACCTTTAACCTTTTTTCATTTTTAATTGGGTATAAAGTCATAGCAGTGGGATCGTTTCTCTAACCAGTTCTACCTTTTCCCTCCCAAACAGTATGAAGTGAAGCCGAACTGAATTTTTGTACCATCCGCAACTGCTTCAAGTTCAGATCACAACAAAGGAACTGAAGACAAACCTCCCAAACAAAATTTGCAACTTCTGACAACACGCGGGAGGAAAAGGATCACTTCAAGGATTTTAAACACGAGAAACCAAATCCTGAAACAACCAAAGAACAACACGTATCTGCCCAACCGAAACAAGAGAAAGGAGAAGCAATCACACGCCCAAGCATATTCTGAGAAGATAACTGATCTGAAACCAGAAGTTTGTGCCTACTCAACAGCTTTGTCAAAGCACACGTCCCAACGCTGCTCCTAGCCCTCCTCATCCTTACTACGCTGCCGACTCACCACCAGGGTGTAGAGTGGGCTGCTATCTGCTAGTTCCCTTCCATTGTTCCCTCTCATCTCCCCCATTTTCTCCTCCCTCTGTTTTCTTTGTAATTTTTTAAGCAGTGTTACTGCAACTGCAATTGCCTTCTTGTGTGCTAGATTCCTCCCAATTTCTTTTTTCTACTTTATGCAACCATTTAGAACTTGTGTGAGAAACCTGTTAGGAGTGAGTGTGTTAAACTTTGTGTGTGTGTGTGAGTGAGTGAAGAGGTCTACAAAGTCATCAAGATCCAGAGAATTGAAAGATATTGTCAACCAGTAAAGGTGAGTCTTGATTGCTTAATCACTCTGCCGTGTTTAAAACATTTAAGCATTTTGTTTAAGGTGGTATTTCACTGGGCTGCAGGTTTTTTGTGAACAGTATTTATGAGGTAGTCTTCTGAATACGTCTAAACCTTTCCATGTTTCTCAACGTCCTCACACACATCACAGGCATGCAGCCTTTTGAGTTTTGATCTTGTTCAAGAAATTTGGTTGACAACTTTTCTCTTGAAATGGTCACAAAGTCTTTGTGTGCATCTCAAACCTATCTGAATTTTGACCAGTCTCGACAGGAGAGTTCTTCTGGCATAAACCATCAGAGGCAAATGCCTGGGTCTAAAAACCACACTGGTAAACTAATTACTAAAAATCTGGTCCAAATCTGCTTATTCTTATTTCAAAACTGTGCTCCAGGTTAAATTATGAACGTGGGGGCTGGTGGTTTTCAAGGTGGGTGCTAAAAAGGTGGAAAACAAATCATGTTCATGGCATAAATTCAGGTTTGCAAGTTGTGCACACAAAAGATGAGCTGTAACTTTTATGGCTCTATAGACTTGTCACAAACACCCAGCTGAAAAATCATATTTCAATTTTCCCCAAATTTTGGGGGATTTTTTAATTTTTTCACCAGCTGGTCTTTGTCAGTTGCAAATTGTTGAGATGCCACTTTTAAGTACTTGGTTTAAGAAGCAGACTGTTAAATGTACTTAAATTAGTTGGGTCTCCTGCAACAATTTGTGACATCAGTGCAGAAATTCTTATTTAAGTAAACAAACGTCACTCGTGCTGGCAAAATAAGTTCACATTTTTTTTAGCAACACAGGTCACAAATGGTAAAGTGCATCTCAGTTTAGGCATCTAGTTTTAGGGGTGCCAATCTCTGTGGCTGGTGAATCGATTCAATTCAGATTTTTGGTGTCACGGTTGGATTCCAAATCGATTTTTCGATTCAGAAACGATTTTCGATTCAGAAACTTTTTGTATTGAAATGGTCATAAATTTAGTTTCAGTTATGTAACTGACGTGCTGAAAATAATAAACAACAATGTAAACAAATGGAACATTTATTTAAAACAATCATTTTAAACTGAAAACATTAAACAACAATGTAAACAAATGGAACATTTATTTAAAACAATAATTTTAGGTTCCTTACTGTATAATTTTTTTTTTCCATTGTTTATTTATACCAAAAATAGGATCGGTGGTCACTGGTGTCCATGTCCAACCATCACTGTGTGAGAGGCGGGGGACACCTGGGTCTGATGGACAGGTCTCCAGTCCATCAGACAAATCACAATACTGTATACAAATACAAAAGTGAACAGACTTCAGCCTACCATAGTACATTAACCTTTAACTCAACATAAAATACTGACTTCACAGTTTTTTTTAAGCATATTGATTCATATTTAGTAAATATTTAACAAAATTTCAAAACCTGTGCAAACCTGCATTAAAATCTGTTCTGAACTGTAATTTATAAACCATAAATTGTATCATTTAGAACTGGCTCCAGGCGATGCATCTCATCTGGTCTGTCCAACCTGTTAAAAAGACAAATTACATTTTTCTGAACAGGCTCTGCCCAGATAAAGGGAGCTGGCTAACTAGCTTGCTGTACGGTGGCCTACACGGCCAAAATTCTACAGTGGCTGAAAGGACACAAAATGTGATATGCAGTACGCTCAGGAGTAGGAGCGGAAAAAATGGAAAATTAAACATTTTAAAATTGATTTTGGGACTTTAAGAGTCGATTCAGACTTGCCAGGACTAAGAATCTAGATTCTTTAAAAAATCGATTTTTTTTTTTTCCTCTTCTGCACCCCTATCTAGTTTTACTAACCGTTGTTTTATTTTTGCCTTCTTTTGAAATTTTTGGTTTTACAGTCCCTTAAACGTGTTCAGTTATTAAAGTTGCATCTGTGGGTTTTCATTCACAGCTGATTTTAAAGCACATTTTTTTGGACTTGGTTATTCATTGCCAAACTGAGTTGAACAAGACTTGACATTAGCTGTTAGATCTGGAGCCTCACTAACCACTATAGATTTAATCAGGCCATTCAATTTCATTGAATAATGATTGGATTGCCTTCCTCTTAAGTTTTGCCTTCTCAACTTCCCTTCAAATTGAAGGCCACCGCTTTAGTTTTCCCTTTTGTTTGTGACACTTGGCACACTGGCTGTCCTATCTTTATTACCCATTATGTTTGTTCCTCTCTTCACCCTTGCAGACGTCCGCCGGTGTATCACTGGGTGGTTACTGAATTTTTCTTAAGTCGTCGAAAATTCTAACAAGTAATCAAGGTTGGCTCGAGTTTATGGGAAAATATGGGCAGTCCCTGGAAAGGCTTTGTTGAGTTTACCTTGCCTGCGTCACCACCTACCGCATTTGTTAGTGCTGACCTGAGCAGTACCTCCCCTGTCGGACTCAGCCTGTCGCCATATGGTCGATCTGTAAGTTTCTCCTTCCCGTCTTAAAAAAAAAAAAAAAATGTCAAAGTCCCACCCCATCGAGCACCCATCCACCCACCTTGCCCTGCATCTTTGCTATGAATGGCCTAATCTCCATCCTTATGGGCTCCCGAGACTAGCCTCCACTCAGTTCTGTTGTTGCTGAGTAAGGGGTGTTCCGGTAACAAGATTTCTGCAAATTTGGCATTTTTAATCTGGAGAGCTTTTATTTTTCTTATCTCCCATGTTTTGTTGGCCTTTCTTCACTGTCAAAAGTGGCAAATCATTTTGGAAGTACATTTTATTTGCTTTAGCTTGTATCACATAGCAGAAATACAAGCCAAACTTGCATTGGTTTGAGAAATGGAAATTATTACCTAAAACATTCACTTGTCGGCACAAAGTTTATTTTTTTTTTTATTGCCTCTTTTGGTTTACTTGCCAGACTGGATCCAAAATTTAACACTTCTTGCCTTGATTTGTGTTGTTTTGTGAAACGTTTTATTGTGTACGAGTTCAAAACAGGATCTACCAAGAGAGGCTTCTCTGGGATCCCCCTCATGCACCATAATCCATCTCTAGCTATGTCCACTTGTAGATGTACTGCTGTTTGAACGCTCTATGCATCTTTCGATTTTTCATCTTCAGTAGTCGTATTTTATTTGGGGTACGTTTGCAACATTGTTCCTAAATCACCATCTCAAATGCCTGTGCCAAGAATCTGACTTTAGTTCTTTCTTTCTGTAGATAGTTTTTGTTTGAATGTACAACTTATTGTGGTGCTAAAGAGTCATACCTGTATTGAAAGAATATGGTTGTGTGCCCATTTTTTAGAGCAACGGTTTGAATTTTGGGTTTTATATTTAAAAAGTAATTCTAATAAGTTTTTTTTTTTTTTTTGGTAGTTACAATTAAAATATTGATCATTAAACATAAATATGTTTACTATGGCTGGAATATTGTATATTTGGTGTATAAAAGATACCTAAATTTAGAAAAATATAGCTGTTGGGCAGTGCTTTGCAAATTTATGCCACAAAAACATCTGTTTTTATTTAGATTTTATTTATATAATATATTTTAAAGGGGTAAGTGAGCTAAAATGCTCCTTTAAAGCTGTTACCTTTTCCAACAGCCTGTCCCAGCCCTGTCCTCTGTCAAAAATGGAAAGGGGCTCGTCTGAACCCCCTGTTGCCCGCAACACTGGCTCAGCCACAGATTCTTCTACCTGTCCTGTTCCTATACCCCGTTCCTCTTCTGTCTCATGCCACCCTCATCCAGGAAGTAAAAAATACAAGCGGACTCCCTTGTATCAGAGATCAGTAAGATTAAATATTTAGTTGTGGCTCTGGGAGCTCTAATGTGTTGTTTGACTTTTGCTAACAGCATGGTTTACTGGGTCTGGAGGTAAAATATATTTACAAATGTAAGATTTTTCATAGTCTCAAATTATATTCCATTTTAATCGGCTGGTTATAAATGCTTATAAGGTGAATAATTTTAATGTTTACATAAGAATTGCACAGGTCCTCATTTTGTCAGTACCAAGGTGCTTTTAAGATTTTTCATCATTTGAGCGTATTTGGGTTTTTCTCACAACTTAACCATAAAGGGACAGTTTTATTGTTTGTGGATTTGAAATACTGAATTTGTTGCACTTGCTGTTGATGACAAGACTAATATGCCTTAGATTTTTTTTTTTGCCACACCCTCTGAATTTTGCAGCAGTTGCATGTTTTATTTTTTTCTTTATTTTTTGGCTTTAGAATGCATTGAACTATTTCCTGCCTGTTTTATTTAGTTATTTTTTGTGTGTTTCATTTTTATTCCCATTTATTGTATGTACATGATACTTTTCTGCTCTTCTCCAGATGAGTTTTGACCCAGGCATGCTCCATAACAATGGACACACTGCATTTGCAAATGGCTCAGGATCTGGCCTTAGAGAGACTGGGGTGGTGGAGAAGCTCTTGGCTTCATATGGGTTCATCCAATGCTCCGAACGTCAGGCTCGTCTCTTCTTCCATTGCTCCCAGTACAACGGCAACCTTCAAGAGCTTAAAATCGGAGGTACGAGGTTTTTTTAGTGTAAAAACTAAAGCTCTTCAAACAAAATTTCTCTATTGAAGATGTAATTGCCTATTACTTTAGATTAGTTTCTAATTTATTTATTTTTTTCTCCCACCAGATGATGTAGAGTTTGAGGTATCCTCTGACAGGCGCACTGGCAAGCCCATAGCAGTGAAGCTGCTAAAGATAAAGCCAGAAGTGCTGCCAGAGGAGCGCATATCGGGCCAGGTGGGGCCAGACCTGCACGTCTATCCCTTTACTGTGCTGCATGGTTATATTCATCCAGTTAAGGAACACCATTTTATTTTGGGTTATGTCCTTGTTTGTCAGTTTTACTCAAATTATTCACTCCCACCAAAAATTGTTTCCCCTCTAGTTCCGCATGACTTTTTACATTAAATGTGTGTTTGCTTTGGCATTGGCTTGTGTTTTCTAGACTTTATTGACTGGACAGATTTGGTCAAGTGATCAGTGTGTTTTTGTCAAGTTTCTAGACTAAAACTAATCATGAGAATAAAGATTTGAGCCCATTTTATTTAGACTGATCAGTAATTTCAGCAGAGTTGATTGAAACCAGACATGAAATTCAATTCAATCATTGCTGTATGAATCCTAAAATGTAATTTATATCATTTATATTAGTCAAACTGTAAAATGTTGGGCTCACTGTGACTTTAAACCAGCATGCATTCTGATTTATTCAATCCTAAACATGCTGATCAACAAATAAAACATCCATTAGTGTTCGTATTATGTTTAAGTACAGCCATATACTTATCACTTGGTGAGTTTCTATTTAGGTTTCATTTCATTCATTACCTGTTCATAAAAATCATGGAAATTAAGTGAATATTCTGTTAAATCCAATACAGCTGTGTTACCGGTGACCTGAAATATTCTAACTTTACTGCAGGTTGTCTCATCAATTCCCATGCATTTGGATGGAAAATCTGCTCCTGGTCAGGCGCCCACCGGCAGCGTTTGTTACGAAAGAAATGGGGTAAGAAATGGGCGTCTAAAGGGCTGCTCAGATACACTTCCACTGTATAATTTGTTATTCTAAATGTTATATGCTCATTTATACTTTTCATGTGATTTTTGTTTGTTTTTTCTCCAGTCTCTTAAGTCATGAAGTTTGCTTGTTACTTTCTGCAGGAAGTGTTTTATCTTACTTACACTCCCGATGATGTTGAGGGTAATTCCCACCTGGAGACAGGTGACAAAGTCAGCTTTTATATGGAAACTAACAAGCAGTAAGTCTAAACACAATGGCAGTATAATCATAAAGTCCAACACCCACCATTTTTTCATATCGCATATCCAGTAAAATATGAGACATAAAAATAAACACCTATATTCTATGGCAAATGTTGAAAAGTAAAGCAAACTTGTTTTAAAATGAATGGAGTGAGTTATGGGTTTTCAAGCTGGTTCTTTGGAAATAGCCCTTCCATATATCGGTATCCGCGGGGTTGTAAAAGGTATTAAAAGAAAGTAAATAAAATTAACACAAATACAGCCATTAAAAAGTAATAGACTTCATCTGACAAGGTATTATTATTTTTAAAAACCTACACAATATTTTTCCCATTCTATCAGCTAAAAAAATTCTTGTGAATTCATCTTTTCTAATTTTATGTTTGAGTAGGACCTAAGCTAAATCAATGACGTCGGTCTGTGTACGTTCGCGCCTACGGCCAGCCAAGGGCAGTCAGAGCTTCCAGAACAGTCATGGGGAAATGTACGTTTTCAGACCTCTGGTTAGAGGACGCCAGATTCAAAGACTGGCTTTGGCCAGTAATAGACTATATGCCAGGGACTTCCGTTCTGGAAACTTCCGTGTTTCCAGTGGGACGACGCACTTCTGGTTAGCAGGCAACACGAAGTTAGTTGTGGCTTTTTTTTTTTTTCACACGATCGCTGCATCGATGTCCTCAGGTTTGACATGCCGACTACAAACGCGGGTGTGACCGTTTAATGCTACGTTTTCACTGTGGATAGCCACGATCCATTGTTGCCTCAACCCCTCATCGGCAGGTAAACTGCAAAACTAACCACTCTATTGTACTTACCAGTTAGTGGACGCAACGGCACACAACTGAACTCCCTTGCAGTGCCAGTCGATCGCAGATGCTTTCCGTTTTGAGTCGTTTTTATGGTCTACTACTGGGAGCTGACTCTAAACCCATTGGAATTCTGACGGCAGTACGTCACCATTACCTGTGGCATATAGTCTATTGGCTTGCCACATATTGCCACATATTGCCACCCTCAGCTGCCTGGAGCAACTGTCAAATCAGCTTCATTTTGCTGCGCTGCCCGGTGAAATGCAGCTAAGTTGACCGTCAAAGTGCATTTATTAAGTAAAAGATAGACTAAGACACACCTTTACTTTAATTTTGAGCAAACAAATAATTGTTTTTGACACAATAGATGCAACACATACAACGAAGTGACGTATTTATGGATTTTTCCACTTTATTTGACATACCGGTAGTTGGACTGATGCGACTTATAGGGCGGTGCAACATTTACGGCAAAAAAATTTGGTATTTAAATCTCAAACATGACCATCAAGAAAATCATGAGGAACACCAGTCAGTGATGACATTAGTCGTTTCAGTTCTGCAACACATCCTGACATTTTCATTTCATTCTGACAGACATCACATATTGATTTTAATTAATTCTTTTAAAAATTTAAACAACATGCTTTTTACGCCCAGAGACAACAGCTGAACCAAGTGACCGCCTGGGCTACAACATCTGATAAGTCCTACCTTACAAACAGAGGGATAAGCTCTAGAGGTAATTCATCATACCACTCCCCCTAAAGCTCCTTGCATCCTGGTCCCCGCCCTCCATGACTGATAACCTGCACTGATCCTATCTATTTGCCTGTGTGAACAACAAATGCTACAAATTCACACTAGCTCTTTGGTATACTTTTGAGGTTACATACACACAAGCTTTGTGCACAAACATCTATATCCACTTGTGATGAGGAGGCACAAGAATTACACAAATACAATGCAGTCAGAGCCCAGCTTTAATCTGAATTAACTTGAAACAATTGTGCCTTAGAGAAATGTCAAATTTAGTTTACATGTTTAAAAAAAATCTTCCAATTTACAATGTGTGCAGCACTATTGTGAAGACTGTGTTCTGTAAATCCCACTACACAGATTGTTGCATCCTTTGGCCATAAATAGTGCAATAAAATTTCTGATAGTTGTATTGGCATCATATCACATGACACTTGTGATGACTGCATGAAAAGATCTCCATGTCCTCTGTTTTGATTATCAGTGCACTGATTTGTGCCAAGGAAGAAAAAATAAGTACAGGTATTTGGGAAAACAAAAGTGTCTGAAGCAGAGACTGAGAGGTGTTTGATTTTAATGATGAACCTGATTCTAAGTTAGGTAAGGATAAGAAACTACAATAACACTGTTTAATTAAACAATTCACAATTTATTTAGTTCTCCTCCTGACGTATTTAGCTCAGGAATCCAGGATGAATTATAATGCTGTGTTACTCTAATGAGAAAAGAACATAAAAAAGAAATGTGGTGTCCATCATTCAGTGAATAGCCAACCTCAGTGGAACCATTTTGTTTAAATCAAACCTTGGAGTATAAAATGTGGCTCCAATTGTTTCTCTGTAGGTCTATCCACCAGAAGGGTGACTGGTAGGCAGGAGGAGGGGAGTCTTTGAGAGGGGATGCTGAGCTGAGAATGTCAGGAATGTCCAGCCCTGTTTACAGCCTGGGCTGGTTCACACCTGCAGGTCAGGGTGCTATCACCAGGCCTGGGCCCCTC
This sequence comes from Simpsonichthys santanae, assembly GCA_031762415.1. NCBI lineage: Eukaryota > Metazoa > Chordata > Actinopteri > Cyprinodontiformes > Rivulidae > Simpsonichthys > Simpsonichthys santanae. Next base: position 29,764,165 of record JARVLU010000103.1, on the reverse strand, counting down.
CTCTCCCTTCTGCCCTCCTCCCCTCATTACATGGGGGTCAAGCTCAGAGGTGACCTAATTAGAAGCTCATTACATCACAGACAATCTCCATTAGCATGCCAAGCTGGCCTGTTAATCCATTAGCACCACAGAGGCCCCCAGTGAAGTCTTTACATTCTTGATTCCTTGGTTTGGACCCCTGCTACACACAAGGATTCATCTATTATAATGAAAGACACTGAGATAAGGCACATACGCTGTTTAAAATGAAAACAAAAGCAATAATGTTAATACACTGGTATGCCTAACTGTATCTCATCATCATCACCAGGTCTCTCTTGTAAATGAGTCCTCGAGGCTCAATGAGATTAACCTGCCTAAATAAAGGTTGAATGAAAATTTTAAATCATGGTATTTTAAAATGGCTCATTGGGGTAAAGATTAAATTACTACAGTATACTGTATATTGTCTTTGACAAAGGCCATTTATATGATTTTAAAGCCAACTGCTATAAAGCTGTTCTGGTTCTTGGTGTCAGTGTTATTAATTAACACATTTTCAAAAGATGAGGCATGTTTTTGAGGCCTAGGTGTGGTAGAGGTAGGGCAGCCCACCTGGGACCTGAAAGTCCCAGGTTCAATCCCCAGCCATTCCAACATGTCGTGGTGTCTATGAGCAAGACACCTAATCTCTAATTGCTCCCCGGGCACTTACATAGCTGCCCACTGCTCCACCTGGGTGTATCCCATGTGAGATGAGGTAATGCAGAAAACTAATTTTGCCATAGTATGGCAACATACAATGGTGACAACACATAGCACTTATTACTTGTGATTTTGTACCTCGAAATATCAGAACTAAAGTTGTTTTAAATGTAAACAATATTTGGAAAATCAGGTTATTTAATTTTGAAGCTTGTCAAATAATATCATAAAATCTTTATTCACTCCTTAGTGGCTGATTGTTTCTTATAGTACCGGTATATCCCAACCAAAGCCAAAATCAGCTGCAAGAGCTGGCCATGCTGCTGTTTGTTCCCCCAATGTCTGGGGAAAAAAAGACATTGCAGTTGGACCAAACTGACAGATGAATGATCTGCTGGAAATGTTATAGATGTTCCTGTGTTTGTTGGGAAAACATTACCAATTCATATGGCTACAATGAATTCAATCGCTGTAAGACCACAAAAAAAAAAAAAAAAGTTGCATTCACTGTTTTGTTATCTACCTGGATGAATGAGCTTACAAAACTTTTTTTAAGCCACTGTTGTGTCCATTATATGCCACTATAACTGGCGCTGTGATTTATGTATTTAAACATCAAGGGCAAAATCAAAAACTTTTGTCTGAAGAAAGACAAAGTTACAGGTCCATTTAGTATTTGTTTAATGTGAGAAATGTGTCTCTACTGATCCAAGAGATGGTATAGCACATACGTGTTTCATGTCTGAAGCTCAGATAAACTGAAGTGACGAGCACAAACAGCACTCTACTGTCCACTATCGTCACTGTGGTGCAGTGGTGTAGTCTACGTTTTTACTGTTTATTTTATGCTGTGCTTAGAAACCAAAGTACACCAGTTAGTACAATGTGATCGTCAATGTATTTTGATTTTTAAGCACATTGAACATTTCCAATTTTCTCTGATACTTATATTTGAATAAATGCACAACAAACATTGTACAATAGTTGGCTTTGTATTAAACACTTTATAGAATTTATAAAACAGTATCAAAGCAGAACATGTTCAAGTATTAAGTAGTAAGTACAAAACTGACAATAATTTGATGGATAAGCAAATGTAATCAACAAACGCTGCATACAGAGATAGATTGATATGGAAGTGCTTAACGTATCAATGACATATGCCCAACAATATGATGAATATCACTGGGCTCTTTTGAGTGGGTATACTGAAATTCTTAAGCTTTTCTAGTGGGTATACTCCATATACCTGCGTATCACAAAGACTACTTTACTGCTGTGGTTCATTTGCTCATGTAAGCACAGAAAAATTATTGACTGTGTGCACGTTTGATTTCAAACAGATGCACACAGACTTTGACTCTCAGACCAGGATTTAAAGCCTTTCATTGTCAGAGAACACAATTGCTGTTGTCATGTACACAAACGCGGCTGAAATGCAATGTTTCAATTTCACTTAAATGGCATATGATAAGTAGCAGCTTGATCAAAGCTTAAAGACAACACCCCCATACCCACTGAGGAATGTCTAAAATCCAGTGTGACAAAAACATTGTAATTGCTAAATGAAATTGTATGCTATGTCTTATCCCCAATAAAATTAAACAAAAACAGCAATTTGGTAATGTCAGTAGCTATCTTCAACCTCAATAGATTTTTATGATTTAGGTTTTAAGCAGGGTCATAGGTAAATAGTTGACAGAAAGTAAATGCAAAACAAGTTAACTTCAATGCATCTGCCTACCTTTGATAAGAAGTAGGTGATGTTCCATGAAACATCTTTTTCTTCTCATCTTAAACATTTGAGTGAAATAAAGAAGGAATTACACTTGTGATTCAGCAAGCTGTTACATTACAAAGTTACAACCCTCTAAATATTTTTGTGTATTTGCCCTTGGTCTGGATGGAATTATTGTTGCCTTCAAACTAAAGTTATCAAAAATACAGTTCCTCACCATGTGTCAACAATCCCATTTCTTTTTATTTCATTTTATTTTATTTTATTTTATTCCATTTATCTCCTATAACATATGCACAGAGGATCCAAGATATATTCACCTCACAAGACCGATGGAGCATGTAGAGTGGCATTAAGTGTATAACAGATTATAAAAGCAGAAGTGAACAATGCCCTAGAATCATCACTGCCTGATGCCCTCAGCAGGTTCTATGCACACTTTGAAGACCTGAACAGACCACCCAGCACCAGACTCACCCCACTACTGGAAGAAGAGCCTCTCAGCGTGACCTCAGTCGAAGTAAGGAGTACTTTCAGGAGGATCAACCCTCACAAAGCAACCGGCCCAGACAACATCCCTGGGAAGGTGCTGAAAGACTGTGCCGATCAGCTCTGCGATGTGCTGGCCTACATATTTAACACCTCACTTACCCAGGCAACAGTTCCCATCTACCTGAAGACCACCACCACCATCATTCCAGTCCCAAAAAGCTCCACAGTGACTGGTCTGAATGACTATCAGCCAGTGGCCCTCACCCCGATAGTCACTAAATGCTTAAAAACACTGGTCACGACCCACATCAAAACAACCATCACCATCAACAAGGACCCTCACCAGTACGCATAGTGCAAGAATTGATCAACAGAGGACATAATCTCCTCTGTGGTTCACACTTCTCTCACCCACCTGGAGCAGAAGGACTCCTATGTCCGTATGGTCTTTGTGATCTTCACCTCTGCCTTCAACACCATGATCCCCCAAACCCTGATGACACTGTAAAGTTTTGCAGATGATACAGCGGTGGTGGGATGCATCACAAACAACGAGTCCAGCTACAGTCAGAAGGTGGAACACCTGGAGAGCTGGTGCAAGGAGAAGAACCTTTACATGTATGTGAAGAAGATGAAGGAGATGGTTGTGGAATTCAGAGGGAACAAACACAGGAGGATATATGATGGAAGTGGTCTCCAGCTACAAGTACTTGGGTGTTAAAGTAGGACTTTATTCAGGTATCTTTTTGTTGAGCCATTGTTTTATATACAATAAGCAGTGTACACATGAATGACAACCTCAGCTGGAGCAACAACACCACCAGCCTGATCAAGAAAGGTCATCAGACTCTACTTCCTCATGTGGCTGAGACGAGCTGGTCTGAGAAGCTCAGTCCTCACCTCCTTCTACAGGTGTGCAGTGGAGAGCATCCTGTGCTCC
>JARVLU010000103.1:29740614-29755095 GCA_031762415.1 Simpsonichthys santanae | reverse complement strand
TCACTAAAATTGCTACATTCGTCTGATTCTACATGCTCCGCTATTATTATATTCAATGCGCGTTGGAGCAGAGAAGCTAATCCCACGTCACAGATGACATATGCCAAGTTCACGGATTTTCAGTGACGACACACAGCGCCAAATTTAAAATGACTTTTAATGAAATTTTAATATATTTATGTTTGTTTGCAAAAATGAACATAGTTGAATGATAAAATATATTTATGTTGTACCACTTTCTGCAAAGTTCATAAATCATGTCACAGACGCTTTAAAGGCTCTTTCACAAAACAGTTCTATGAAATGGCAAAGTCCCCTTCTTTATGCTGCCTCTAGCCATTCAGAAATCACAGATGAAGCCACGTCACGCACAGACGTGAGCTTTTGGAAATGAAGCGAGCAAGTCACCAGAAGAGGCGTGGAGCAGAACCTAGCTAGGCTGATGTAGAGCGCAACATGTGCAGTGAACATCTCCCTCGTGTTATTTTCAAAACATGAATTGAGTCAGTGTAGCTATTCTCTTTGCTTTTAACAATTTTTTAATATATATAAATTAAAAGAAAAATCGCTGTGCACCATTCTTTAACTTCCCTCAATTATCTGTTCTTTAATCCCATGACCTGGTGGTCACACAGACCGTATGTCATCACTTCATCAATATTGAGTAGCAAAGTTGGCTTGCCTTTTTATGTGCCAGACACATAAGGGGTGGGTTGGCTTGGACTCCCCCCACCACCTCAGTCCATTCAGAAATTACATCAAGGCCTCAAAAAGGCATCTAAGTCCTGACTTGAGGTATTTTGTGAAAGGGCCTTCAGTTAGTTAGATTGTTACTGTCTATAAATAGTCAAAGCATAATTATGCAGCCCTAAGTTGCAGGTTTTAACTCAAAGCTGATGCTATCAAGTTAATACTAACCAGCTACATGGCTCTAAAATAAACTCTTACACACTGGTTCTGCTCTTAGTTTTATAGACTGCATTCTCATGATGCTCCACGCACTCGACTCATCTAATTTTGGTTCGGCTTTGTGGCATTGCCATTTTACATTTTGCCGCAAAAGAATCCATAGTTCTGTTTCTCAGACATTCGACCATTCTTCAGTGAAGCGCTGCTGATATTCAATGCAAAGCTGATGTGAACTGATCAGTCGCCTTTTCTTTAGGAAACGGAGGAAGGAGTGCTTTCATATGAAGACTGTGGAGTGAAGCTCACTGTGCCGTATCATGCCAAGGATCTAGAGGGAGGATTTTACCCTCAGGTTGGAGACAAGGTATCCATTGCATGACTTTGTTTTGTTTGTTTGTATGCTTATTTATCATGGGCTAATGTGTGGAGCTAATTTGAAAACGATATGAAGGATTGTTGCATTGTAACTTGTTATCCCTTCCTTTTTGTTGCCCTAAACTTGCTTTCGGAACTGTAGTGTTTGTGCCTGTGACACTGAAAGATGTTTGTCCTCTAGGTGGAGTTCTCAATCAATGAAGTGAAGCGAACTGGCCAGCAGAGTGCAGTGAACATCAGGATCCTTAACCGAAATGCGAACTCCAACTCCAAGAGACTGCATGGGTTTGTTGCTGCCCTTAAAGATAACTTTGGCTTCATTGAAACGGCAAATCATGACCAAGAAGTTTTCTTTCATTACAGGTAGGAATTTACTTCTGAGGTGGATTAGGAGGGTGTATTAACTTATGTCTTGATTGATACAAGTCTCTTTTCTTTGTCAGTGAAATGTGTGGAGATGTAGATAACTTGGACCTGGGTGACACAGTTGAGTACAATCTTTCTAAAGGAAAAGGAAACAAAGTGAGTGCTGAAAAGGTTAGCAAGGTGGCTGCAGACACAAGAGGTTTGTCTTTATGTATATTTGTAACTTATTTTGACATAATTTTAGGTCTGCTGATAAAATAGTTGTCCGTTTTTCTGTTTTAGTGAATGGTGCCGGTGAGGATGTTGGTACAACAGTGATGGCAGGGAAAGTTATTCGTCCCATACGCAGTGTGGACCCCTCACAGACAGAATACCAAGGGCTCATTGAAGTCATTGAGGAAGGTCGGTGGCAACTCTAAAGGCTGGTTTATGCTGATGCGTTTGTGAGATGTTCTTTTTGCACAGACTTTTATTTATTTATTTTTTTAAGAAACTGGGGGGAATGTTCTGTAAGCCTTCCTATTGCAGCACACTTCATGCACAAACAAAACCAACACAGTGACCGCATGATTAGCAGAATGAAGTTTTCAGTTTTAGTTAATGATATATGTGGGAAGAGAGTATGGTATCTGTTGTTAATTGGAGAGATGCACTATTTCTAAAATTTGTCACAAAAGAGACCGCCAGAGTTTCTGACAGTGTTATTATTTATTTATTAACTTTTTTTTAAACCAGGCAAATCCCATTGAGGTCACAGATCTCTTTTGCAAGGGAGGCCTGGGCCTGAAGGCAGCCTAACATGCATGAGTACCCAGAGAAAACCCACGCAAGCACAAGAAGAACATGCAAACTCCACACAGGAAGACCCCAGGTCCAACTGGGGATTGAACCCAGGACCTTCTTGCTGGGAGGCAACAGCGCTAACCACTGAGCTGTTGTGCTGCCAACGTGTGGGATTGTGACCCTACAGTGTCTGTCGGAGGCGTACTTTCTCTCAGACAGAACCGCTACCAAGAGCTGCCCATTTCTCTGCACTGTGATTGTGATCTCCTTCCATAAGTTTGCACTGAAGTGATTCTTGGGTCGTTTTCACACCCGATAGTCCGGTAGACTCTGCTCGATTGGGACCAAAATTTGGAACATTTGTTTACATTTTCAGCTGGTGCGGTTCGCATTCACACTGCATTGAATCAGTCGAGACAACCAAGAGCCACTGAAGGAAACGACACAAACACCTCTGAAGAAGACAAGTGGAGTGACATCAAATTTTAGTGGTTTTAGGATTTCTGTTTTGTTTGTGGCACATGCACTAAAACACTTCAACAATGGACCCAGCATGAGCAGAAGATGAGGCAGAAGACCATGGAGTATGTTTTATGAGAAATGCACATTTGTTTTGGTTTTATTTACCCAGAATGCCCTGCGCTGCAGTCCACATCCTACTTTTGGAGCGATCTCCAGTCCGCTTGCATTCATAATCCATTTGAACCACGCTAGAGTTAACTTCAACCAAACTGAGACGTGGGTTTTTAGGTGGATCAGAGTTGAATTGCACGTTCACACCTCCCCAAACGAACCGGACTTTCTAGACAAACGGACTAGAGTTTGATCAAAGCGGACTAAACGGGGTTGGTGTGAATGCACCCTAAGAGGCAGTGCATAATTAAAAGCACAATTTTTGTCACAACCAAATCAGCATATAAACTTTCTGCACTTCTGTTGAAGTATAAGTCATCCATAAATACATATATTTTTATTTTTCTCCTCCTAGGTGGAGGAAAAGGGCCCACTTATCCCTTTGGAATCATGGGGATGACAAACAAGGCAGATTGCCTGCAGAAAGGAGAGAATGTAAAATTACAGGTTTGCACCGTCACCCAAACTGGTCAGAAGATGGCCTGTAATGTCATCCCTCAGCGAAGAGCTCCAGTGGAGTGTGTTAAAGACCAGGTGAAGCTCATTTGTCTCGAGTTGCATTGCTTATATCTCTTGCTTACTACAGCTTCAGATTGTGATGGACTTTTAAAAATGGTAGAAGAAATCCTGAAGTTCTCTTTTGTTGCTTCCAGTTTGGTTTCATCACATACGAAGTGGGTGAGAGCAAAAAGCTGTTCTTCCATGTAAAAGAGGTGCAGGATGGCATCGAGCTCCAGATGGGAGATGAGGTGGAGTTCTCAGTCGTCTTTAATCAACGCACTGGAAAATGTAGTGCTTGTAACGTGCGCAGAGTCAGGTATGAACATGACTACACGAGTCTACAATCTTATGTACAACATATGATTTAGCCAAACAGTTGATTCATGAATTCTCGTGCGTCTGCTGTAACAGTGAGGGTCCTAAACCAGTGGCAACACCACGTCCTGACCGTCTGGTGAACCGACTGAAGAGCATCACTCTTGATGATGCTAGTGCTCCTCGCCTGGTCATCGTCAGACAGCCTCGTGGTCCTGACAATTCAAAGGTACGGTTAGATCTGTAATGCTCTGACAGTTTTTCTGTACTGCAATTAATCGCCCACTGCCACAAGGGGGGTTTACCAAATCTGTTGCTTAAATATCTCATGAATCGTTTCATAAATTATAAAGAAACTTGCAGAAAATAATCAGATCTGCAAATGATTGGAGGCCATCAGTTCATGTCTGCCAACAATAATAACCTTCAAAGACACTTTAATTTGGTCTTTACAGGTAATGAACCTGAAATGTTGTAGTAGCTGAGGCTCGTCGTCAACTCATAAACTGTGCATGACCTCACAATATTGCATGAGATCATATGTACTGGTACTCATATGCGTAACATTATTTTAAAGGTTTGACCAAAATGGTAACGTCAGTGTTCGTTTTTTATAATCTGTTTAAATCTGACACAAAACGATCCGTCAAGGAATACTGGACAGTGTTTCCCCTAGATAACTTGACATGGAGGGGCGCTCATCTCCCTCATTTTTGTCTAGGTGATGGAGACACGTCCTGAGCTGTGCAGCGCGCTGCTTATACCGACAGTTTTAGAGCGGATGGGGGTGAGGCGAGAGACACACGCATCTGAGCCACGCGCTGTTTGTACCAATAGTTTGCATGAGGGAAGAGGCTGCCTTTAGCTTTTTAGCTAGCGCACGGTGCACACCTGTATTGCAAGCTGCTAGCTTAACGTTACGTCCGTGCCATTAGGTTGTGGGGGGGTGCGCATGTGGTTTGTTAGACTTGACGCTCAGTTCTGTTGACAGGGCGGTGCGCCCCACTTGTATAATAGTAGTGGAAACACTGCTGGACCTTAAATTAATTAGGCAATTATAGGTTTAAATTACACTTTAAACACTAAATTTATAACTCCATCCATTAAATGGAATGAACTGTAGAAATATTTTCTACATTGTTCAACTGTTTTGGAATCATTTGTGTTTTCTTACAATGAATAAAATACTTCCATTTTTGTAAACCCTGAACTTTTGTTTAAAAAAATGTATTTATTTTTGTGCAGGGCTTCAGTGTGGAACGCAAGACCCGCCAGCCTGGTGTTATCGACTGAGCAATACCAAACCTGCCCCTTCATGCGCCCACGAGATGCTGTGGATAAGGGAAGCTGATCTGACACATGCTTGTAACTCATCTACAAAACATACGTACGCATGCAGTAATTGGCATGTGTAGTTTTTGCTCTCATTGATAACTGTAAGGGATTTTTTTTTTTTTAAATATATTCCATTATTCCCTGCCTTCCATGTATGTTCTCGATGGTTTTGTTCTACAGTGAACATGGGCGTCTCGAGTGTGTGGCGTATCTTAGAAGTGATTCGTGTGTAAAGGAGGTATTTGTTTCTAAAGGGCCTTGTCCCTCTACGTCTGCGTGGCTGTAATGTCCTGATCGTTTGAATCTGCTTTGTCTGGAATTCTGCACCTGTAATCTGTTTGCTCGTGTGAGTAAATGACCATTGAATGCTGGCATGTCAAACTTCCTGCTTTTTTTTTCTTTTCTCCTCATGCTCTTTTACATCGTTATTTATCAAGTTTCCTCTGCCGTATGATTTCCTACAAAATGCATAAAGCGATGTTCCCTCCACATGAGGAGGATCATGTTACTCTGTGCAAGCTTTTGGGGATTTTCCGCTGCTTTTTTCTTTTTTTGGGCAGTTGGAACGCTTTACTGAAAGGCAGAAGTGAAAGCATGGTGTGTGTGTTCGATGTATGTGGATGTAGTTTCTCCATGCGATTTACCTTTACCAGACTAGAGCCTTGAAATACCTTTTTGGTATACACACGCTCCACTTTTTGCCCAGGTGCAGAATTCCTTGCGGCATCTTTTTTTTTCTGCTGTTTTGTCTTTTTATTTTATTTTTTTACTTTTTTTTTTTTCTTCCACACACTTCTGCTTTTTTATGAAAACTTGATCTGCTAATATTGAATAAGTAAGAATAAGGTGCCTAAAAACTACAAACAAAATAAAAGCAAAAAAAAATAAATAAAAAGAAAATAAAAAGAAACAAATGAAATATATTCTGTTTTCAGCCAACCATAAAATTATTGAAAACAATCTTAGGGTGGCTTTTTTTTTCTCTTGTAGAAATAATACAGATATGCATCTCGAACCTGTGGGTTGAACTATATATGTAATGTTTGCTCTTTTGTATTTTCTTTTTCTTTCTGGGTGAAACATCATATTTCACATATTGAGAAAAAAAATTGAGATGGACGAAAACTTTCCGAGATTTAGTTTAAATCAGCGTTATGAATCAGGACGTCTGTTTTTGTTCGCTGGAGACGAGGATAAGCTGTCGTGCCTCAGAACATTAAGTGAAGTCGCAACTAATTTCTTTGATCAAACGAGCTTCAGTTGAACCACGTACGGAGGTTCTCATGTACTTTTGTTAATGGTCTTGAACGAAACAGTTGAATTAAAAGTTTTATGAAAATCAAGGACAAGTTCTCTCATTTCATGAAGTCTGTTTCTGAACTTATTGGTTTTCCTCAGAGGTACATCTGCTTCATGGGGATTTGCCTAAAATAATATTTTAGGGCAGAAGAAAAATAATGTCCAAGACATGGTGTTAAAAATATACTCAGTTCAAGAAACTATTTTGTTTTTTTTAGCCATTTGATTACCGTAACTTCCTTTTCCACAGAGTTACTGTTTACGCTTTTGTCATTTTTCTAACCTTGACCAGTATTTTAAAAAATATATATTTTTTAATGATTCCTTTTAAACTGAAAAATGGTCAAATGTTAAGTGTTTAAACATTCTCAATTATATTTTGCATCTCATTAGTATTGGTCAAAGAGGCATCATGAAGAGGAAAACAGCTTTGGCATGTAAGTCACATTTGTGTCACAGCTGACCCATCGCATTTATTATGCGTTTATTTAATGGTCAAAACAGTTTCATTTCTCCATCGCCATTGGAGCTGTTAGCTCTCCAGCGTTTCTCTGCCTGCACCAGCTGAGTGAAGCGAACGTGCATGGGAGGACTTGGTGTTGCAGATCTTTAAAGCTTCAGTCAAAAATTGCATTATGAATAGTGTGTGTGTGTGGGGGGAGTATATAAGTCACATTGGCGTATAAGTTGCAGGACTGACAAATTGTGCACTTAAGTTGTAAACCAAACAATGCCAGAATGCATTTTTTTTTTCCAAATGAAGCAGAAATGGTTACTTGAAGGGGTAGCTCTTATGTGATATTAACAAGCTCACAAGTGGCTGTTATATTTAAAATTAGTGTTTATGTAATTATTTTTAGATTGTATCCAATATAGGTTTTATTCATTCCAAGGCATATTTGTTCATAACTTTATTAGTAAGGCAGAGTTGCTGGATCCGAGCAAACTGTTGCGGGAATGCACCCTGTCAAAATAAGAGTTCTCAGATCCTGTTCCTGCAGGATCCGCCTCAAATTAAGCCCTGTTTGTAGCCTAACATCTTGAGAAATCCTATGGTTTGGGATAGTGGGTAAGATTTGACAAAATTACCTTTGTTATTTTTAATTCATGATCTCAGCCTAAAACGTTCCGTTAAGGAACACGGCGCCTTTAATTTAAGCACGACTCTGAAATGGGGAGAAGCTACAAAAGTTTTGTAGATCAGAGATTAACACCAACAACAAAAATGAGAATCCGTTTTAATGGTAACAAAATACAGTACACATTAAAAAAATCGACACTCCTGGTTTAATCCAGTCCATAATTTGAATTCCTGAGGTTAGTAATCTTTGTTTTTCAGAATAAAAAGTTGAGTAAAAATGATTTTTCACTTTAGAAACAGGAAAAGCTGCAAGTAAAGCAAGTTTGATAGATACAATAAAGCTTTTTGATTAAAATACTTTAGTAAAACTCCTTTGAAGTAGATGCTGTATATTTCCAACGTTCTTCCACTGAAATAAACGATAATGCAATGGAGCATCAAGGACTTCCTGTTTTCTAAACCTTGGTACTGCCCAGATAAATGGTCAGCTCCGAGCGGTGAATCACCTTTTTCGTTGCTCTCTGAGCATTTTGGGTTTCTGACCAGTGAGTCCACCACTCCTTTATCTCAGTGGGTCCTATGAGCCGCCGCTCCTTTATCTGATTGGGAGGAACTAGAGCTTGAGGAGGAAGAGGGGGGTTGGCTTCTTCACGGGGCAGGAACTTCCTGTTAACATCAGCATCCACATCAGAATCTGATTTGCCCAGATTTTCATCCTTGGCTGAACCTGCTGGGATTTCAGCGTTTGCACCAACTTCTGCAGCGGTTTCTGGATCCTCCTGATCAACCGGACCACCAAAGAAATGAACGCCCTGTATTTTGTGTTTGTACTCCTCCAGCTGAGCCTTGCACTCCCCAGCTCTGGCTCTCAGCTCGAGGAACTGATGCTGCAAATCTTCCTCGTAATCTTCCTCCGCCTTTAATTCGCTCTCCCAAAATTTGACCTGCTCCATCTGCTCGCTGACTAATCTTTCACGGGTTTCCTCTTCAGCTCTTTTGGCCTTCTGTCGTTCCTCAAGTTCAGAAATCTGTTTGTCCACGTGTGATATTTGGACCTGTAAGTCCTGCAGACTCAGCAGCTGCTGAATGATGGTTTCTCTTACACGATTTTTCTCATCGTGGCTCGTCGTGTCGGTTGATTTGCTGAAGTCCAGTCTCACCTCCTGGGTTTTCCAGTGCTTGCTTGCTTTCTCGCTGGTTTGGTTCCCGATGCAACAGGATGTTTGATGGTCCAGGTCTGGTTTAGGGGTTTTCTGACCTCGGGCTTTGCCTCTTTGGTCTGTGGTGTTTCTCTCAACGGTGAGAGTCAAATCCAACGAGGCACGATTTCTTTTCTCTGTTCTCTTCTTGCTTTGCTTATCGCTTGCCGTACTGTAGACCTTCCCCTTCCCCAGACTTTCCAGCCATTCCCAGGCCTCCTCCATGAGCGTCAGAGATTTTCTTTTGGTCTTCTTCAGGTCCTCTGTCTTCTGCTCGGCTTCTTCCTTCAAACATGACAACTGCGGCAAGCTTTGGCGATGTAAACTTAGCGAGCCGCTGCCTCTCCTCGTTCTGGCACCCGGGTCTTTTCGCCTCAGCGGCGGGCAGGGTTGGTACCTGCCGACCTTCATTCTGCTCATTTCATCCCAGGCAGAGGATTCGTTGTGACGCAGGATGAGCTGGACCTCTCTGGCCTGCTCACCGTACCTCTTTAGGGCCTCCACAGGGTGTTCTTCAGGGGTCATGCACCGCTCGAAGTCTTTAAATTTCTCCCAGAGGGTGTAGCGTCCAGGCTGACCTGAAGAGTTTTGGTTACAAGCTCAGACGTTGTTTGAAGATGATTTTTACCGCACACAGCTGCAGATGTACATACCTAGGGCTTGAGCTAATGCCAGGACCACTTCTTGGCATGTTGTATCTTCGGTAACTCCGCAGACCGTTCGTGGGACACCGTTCACGGACACTTTCACCTCCATCTTGCTCCGCGTGTGATCTTGAGTGTGTAGCTCACTGAACGAAGACTCTGTTGGAGGAAGTGGTGGAGACAGCTAAATGACCCTCATTAACAGCCACTCTGTTCTAATCTGTCTGCACATCATGTTTTGGTCAAGCTCGAGGCTGCGTAAGTCATTGTCTACATCTGCAGAGAATTTCCGTACTGTTAATAACAACTTGGGAACATAAAATCTAGGGACATACCTTATTGTCCTGTTTTCTGAAATGATGCTCAGACCTTTGTGTGAATGTTCTGGTAGGGAGGAACTGCGGAGCAATTAGGAATTATTAAGATTCCTGAAGGCATCTACCACTGGGACCGTTTATGATCCCACCCATTTTGCAAAACAACTTTGAAGGGTGGGGAGGGAGAGGAGCATGGTGCAGCAATTAGCAATGCCACCTTAAAGGGAAGTTTGTTGGAATTCCAACTAAAGCTTTCATTGAACCCTGTCTGTCAGCAAAATATCTCATGAACCACTGAATGAATTTTAAAGAAATCTCCAGAAAGTAATCACTGGATGTGCACAGGGCTTATCTGAGCCGGTTCTAGCAGGAACAGGATCGTGGAACACTCTCATTTTGACAGGGTACGTTCTGGTAGCTGTTTGCTTGGATCCGGTAACTCTCAGGCTTACTAATAATAAAATTGTGAACAAATATGATTGCCTTGAATGAATAAGACTTGTATTGGCTATGTGAACTGAAAATATTTACATAAACACTCATTTTAAACACAACAGCCACTTACGAGCTTCTTAATATCACATACGAGCTTGTCCTTGTTATGTTGTTTAATCTGTCATATGCAGGTTAACACAAGGCTAACAGGTTTTTAATTAAATGTTTAGGCTGAGAAGAACCAAGTTGACTCATTATAAACAGCATACAAACAAAAAATACTAAAGCATGCAATAAGGGCACAAAATAAAGTGCCAAAAAAGTGAAAAGAAAAGAAATATAACATTTACAAGGTCCATAAGAAAAATAGTAAACGTAGAATTTTAACAGTGCAAGTAGGATAAATTTGTGTGACCAAGTATTTCAGGGTAGTAATACATATTGCACATAACAAAAACTACACAGGTTGTGTGACAGGTTATTGCACAGGTAGAAACACTGAGATGAATTGAATTATGAACATCCATAAAAGAGGAATTAAAGTTCTCATGGCTCACTGAGACTACCTGTATAAATAAAGGGTCGATTAAAAAAAAAAACTAATTCAGTGAAATGTGATCAGGAATCGACAAACGGAAGATTCAAGTGAATTTACTGAACCATATTTTATTTGCATTTGTAATTTGCCTCAAAAATTGAACATAAAGTATATTTTAATTTTAAGGTAAATGCTACGAGAAACATCCCACACACCATCTTTTGTACCAGAGATTTAAACAACCTTGAGGTGCAGCTGATTTAGTCAAACCTTAAAAACAACATTAAACAGAAATGTATTAAATATCTCGAGGTGTCTCAGAAAATGAGTCAAGAAAAAATTCTCAGCCTCATCCACATAAAGTTAAAGCTCAATATCTGTAAAACGAACTTATTTATAGTAATTTGTGTTTTTCTAAACTCAATTGGCTCCAAAAATCAGTTGGAGTCACATCTAATGATCACTTCCTGAAAGTTTCATTAGTTCAAGAGATATTTTGCTAACAGACAGAATTGACATAATAAATCTTGCACAATCTTTTAGCACTCAGTATGGATCAGTCTCATCTACTACCCCACCAAATGTCAGGTCAATATCTGTGTTGCTTAATGGAGTTTAGTGGCGGCCATCTTGAATTGGATTGACTCCAAAAGTTAATCAGTTGAAGACATATTTCTAATAATTGGCTAACTAGATGGTGTAAACGAAACATTCTGTTCACACAGAGTTTTATTTTGGGCATCTTCTTGGCTGACATGAATCTTTTAATATCTGATTCCTCAAATACATATGAAAGGAAAATGAAGGACACTTCTTGCGGAGCTGAAACCGCTTCCCGAGCAGACAGGTGCTGTAATCTAGTAGCAGCAGGCAGTTGGGCTGCTGCTGCTGAGGATGATGATGGGAGTAACATGAGATGGGCAAACTCGGACTCCCCTCCTGCTCCTGGAAACCACGAGCTCAGTTGCTGCTAACGCTTCAAGTTCATGTTCAGGAACAGTCGGCTCGCCCCACACCAGGAAAAAGAACATCTGTTGAAGAAGTCATCTCTCATGTTAACCAGAGTTTTTGTTGCTTATATTGTTAATGCAGCCTTCAGAAGCTTGAAACATGTATCATAAAATCACGTTAACACCTTTAAAAGCTTAAAAAATCTGTCTGGCATTGTTTTTGAAAAGTGACCTGACATGTTGGCTTGATCTCTTTATAGTTGCACAAGAGGAACTCTGACATTTAGGATTGCATTTCCTATAAATAGATGTCCTCAAGCAGTCCGTTCAGGATGAACACACAGCAGATGTGCTACAAAAGACGTATTCTTAGACGTGTCCATCTGAGCACTCACATTTAGGCTTCATTTTGTGAAGGTTGAGGTTTTCACGAACAATCTTACCATTCATCGTGGGATTTTTATTAATATGAAGTCTACATAGAATAGATAACAGAAGACACGAGAGCAGAAGAAGTGCAGTGCTACCACAGCAAAGCATTTGTTCTTTGGAGCTGCTGTTTACAAAATTGTCATCCAAAGGAGCTTTATGATGCAGATTGGGACTGAGAGATGAAGGTCAGGAGCAGAGCTCGTTAAAGAAAAACACTTCAGGGGGAACATGCAGGTAAGTTAGATGCAGACAAAATAAATGTTCAAACTCACTAATCTGATCTAAAGGATGCCATTTTCAAACATGTATGATTGTCTCAAATATAAAGAGATGTGCCAAAGTCCATGCTCAGTCATCCAGGTATAAATCCAACAATGTTCAGTCAGGTCAGTGGCGGTCCTAGCCTATTTGGCGCCCTGGGCGAGCAACCCCAACGGCGCCCCCCCTGGGGTTGCTGCTAAATGGTGCCCCTTGCCTGCTGTGTGGACGGTAATATTTTCCGCTGTTAACAAAATATGTTGTCCTAAGCAGCTAACCAGTTAGCATAAGCAAGCTACAGCCTACACATTTCACACAACAAGAAATGACAGTGACACACAGGGCCGGAGTGGGACTCATTTTCAGCCTCAGAGTGGCCCACTTTACCAATTACAGTATTATTAAAATCATAGTTATAACCTTACATTAGGGGCAATTCTAAAACAAGCCCTTTAGTTTGAGCTTAGCCCCAGTGCTAACAATGGCTCTTGGCTTGGTAGCCATTGGCGTCAGGAGAATTTGTAATGTGGGGGTGTCATTGGTGGTGGTGGGACGTGGGGTGGGTCTGGGGGGTCTCCCCCCTGAAAATTTTGAATAAAATAGATGCCATTTCCTGCATTCTGGTGTATTTTAATGGGTTGTTTAACATCTAGTTCCATATTTAAACTATTCTTTAAGTATTTTATGGCAGAACAAGAAGTAGCCTGAGACAAACGTAGCATTAACACAGTATGAACTTTGTTTTTAAATCACATCCCTTCATCCAACAAAGTTCAGTCAGGTCATCTGGATGGTTTCTTTGTGTGATGAGATGTTTCATCCTTCATCCAAAGGACTTCTTCAACCTGAGGCGCAACCAACAAACGGAGTCCCACAATCACCATCTTATCATCAGCAAACTGTTTGTTTGTTTCACTATGGGAGTTTGCTGCTTGTGGGACTCAGTTTGTTTGTGGCTGCTCGGACTGAAGAAGTCCTTTTGATGAAGGATGAAACGCCTCAACAAAAAAACGAAACCGCCCAGATGACCTGACTGAACTTTGTTGGATAAAGAGATGTGATTTAAAAACAAAGTTAGGAGGGGAAGAATAAGGAGATTGGGATAATCAATAGACATTTTGTTTATAATGTAATTTAAAAAAAGTAAAAAGTAATTATTGCTGCCATCAGAATCAGAATTAGATCATCTTTCTTGTCACTGTGACAACAACATTAGGTGTTGTACTTTGTGTCAAAAGACGCATAAAATGATAAAATAAAATAGAGTCAAAAATATATAAGATAAAATATTACAAGAAATTTTAAAAAATCATTCAACATTAATATTGCACATCATTTTGTTCTATAGGACGTGACCCAGGTGCAAGGAGTCTTTTTAAATGTCTGTGGCTTTCCTGAGACAGCGGGAGCGAATCAAAACGGGGTAAGGAGCATCCAGTGAGTCCAGGACAGTCTTAACCATCCCCCAAGAAAACTGCTTTTCGTCTTGTAGAAAACAATTCTACGACCGTTTGCGCCTCTTTCCCATCCTCTCACTCGCCATCAGGCTCAGGAAGATGGTCACTCATATTGAGTCTGGTTGGTTCTGCTGCAGGTTTATTCCTGTTAAAAGAGAGTCGTTCCTTCCCACTGTTAACATGCTGCTCAAAATGGGAGATGGAGAAGGGAAGAGAAGGTTTGACTCCATTTTTGGACTTCCTTATAGAGAACTCTTAATAATTGGTATTTCATATTAGGGGTGCAGGAAAAAAAATCGATTTTTTAAAGAATCTAGATTCTTAGTCCTGGCGATTCAGAATCAATTCTAAAATCCCCCGTTTTTTTTTTTTTTTTTTTTTTTAACTAAATATGAATCAATATGTTAAAAAAACTGAAGTCTGTATTTTATTTTCAGTTAAAGGTTAATGCACTATTGTAGGCTGTAGTCTGTTTACTTTTTTAAAAATATACTGTATATATACTGAATTATTTGTGGACTGGAGACCTGTCCAGGTGTCCCCCGCCTCTCACACAGTGATGGCTGGACATGGACACCAGTGACCCCCGTGACTTTTAAAGGAAGAAGTGGGTAAAGATGATGGATGGATGAATTATTTGTTCCTAGATTTTTC
>JARVLU010000103.1:29721885-29740514 GCA_031762415.1 Simpsonichthys santanae | reverse complement strand
TTATTGTTTTAAATAAATGTTCCATTTGTTTACATTGTTGTTTATTCTTTTAAGCTTGTCAGTTACAAAACTGAAACTAAATTTATGACCATTTTGATAGAAAAATCGTTTCTGAATCAAAAATCGTTTCAGAATCGAAAAATCGATTTTGAATCGAATTGTGACACCAAAAATCGGAATCGAATCGATTCTCCAGACACTGAGAAATTCGCACCCCTATCTCATATTCTGCATGTGAATGCATTATCTACACTGGGGCGGCTGTGGCTGAGTGGTTAGAGCAGACGTCCTCCATTGCAAGAGTCGGGGGTTTGGTTACACCAGCAGTCACGTCGATGTGTCCCTCCCTGGCAAGACACTGAACCCCTCATTGCCTCCGATGTGTGTCCCATTAGTGTATGAATGAGATAAAACATGGATTATTATTTGTATAGATCTAGTAGAGTGCTGTATGAATGGGTAAATGAGGACACAGATTGTAGTGTAACACGCTTTGAGTATATTGATGAGATAGCAAGGTGCTATATAAGTAAAGTACATTTACCATTATAATATAATAAAGATTTGGACTGGTTAATCATTTCTGTCATGTCCTGAGATTACTTTAGCTGTGATTCATCTGAACTGAAATATTACAACCAAAGCAGCTTCTGCTGAATGTTGCTCCAACTTGTAGGGCTGCTGGGTTATTATACAACAATCTGTTACACCTACCCATCAAAACATTGTGCCTGTCAGTGAGCCCCGAGTGTGCATGGACAACTTAAAATAGATTTGGACGGTCCCCATTACATTTCATGTGGGCACAGCATGTTCTGGGTCCACGTGAGGCTGAGGCATCTTAATATTGCTCACACCAAGCAGTGGCTCCCACACTTCCCCACCACAGTGGTCCAGTGCCTGACCAGGGTGCACCAGTCCTCAGGAGGCGTTTCACTGGGACAGAACCATCATGCCAAAAGTCGTGCTGCCAGGTGAGTTCTGGCAGAGACTCTGGGCTTTAAGGGTTTTGATATTCATTAAAAAAAATGCTTTTTTACAGGTTTATAAATAAACATGTCCAAAAGTGTATGCACTTTTTGGTTGTTTTGGCTTTTATGGATTATTCTGGCTCACAGGTTAAATATAATCTATTCAGAAATGTAAATAATAATGTATCAAAGGGAAACACGTGTGCCATTGTTACAGATATTACGTTTTTTCTGTGCACTTTTTGTTAATATTTCCCATTTCTTTATTTATTTGTTCATTGTAATGTCTCTCTGTAAGGAGGGACACTTTATTGGCAGGTTCTTGACGTTTTTGAATGTGTGACGCGCCGCTTGCATAAAACAAATCTTTTTAATTTGTGATTTACGTACAAATCTGATGACAGTTTTTTATTTTTTTGTCTGTTCGGTCCTCCCGTTCCAGCAGTAAAACGCCACTTTTGGTCTTTAGGCTCACGGGGTGATGTAATAAAAACTTATTGCTGTATTCATTTCTGCCGGAGCAGAATTTAGAAACTGATTAAGTATCATCAGTAAAACTGCCAGGATGTGTGATGGATGTGACTTGGCAGTTTGCATCTCTTATAACAAGTGTGACTTAAGGGAGGAGTTGATGCTCTTTAATTTTATTTTTTGTAACATATGTAGCATAAAATAGTTTGTTCTAAACTTAATTACCATAGTTGCTAAGTTAAGGTTAATCATTTAACAGGGTGAAGAATAGAAATGTAAAATTTAATGTTTGCGTTGTAATAGTTTTTCAGTAACCAGACGATAATGAGACGATGAGATTCAACATCTGGTTGGAGCAGCTGACAAACAACAGTGTTGAAAGTTAAACTGATCAAACTCAAACGAGTGTAAACTGAATAAAGCGCTTCAATTCACAATGAGATGTAAAAAAAAAGGAGACAGTTTATTAATAATACATTTACGTTGTTGGTTTCGTCTTAATTTCTTTAAATTCCTTCAAGGAATGCATGTCACCCGCCATCTCTTAATGACAGAATTTCATACAGAGATCAACATGTTGTGTTGAAAAACGACAAAAAATGCAGCAATTTTGCTCAAACTTCAAAAATAACATTATTAATTATTAATCTTGTGTAACATTCTGAGATGTGCTCAGAGTATGTGTTATTAATGACTGTCAGCTACTACCATGTTCAATTTGAGATCAACATCTGCAAAACTGATTGAGTTAAGGCAATTGTGTTTACAAAATATCTAATGATCCCCTGCATGGATTTTAATTCAATCAATGCTCAGATGTACATTTACAAGTGATTACTCTAACGTTAACGCCAACGTTTTGAGCAAAGCTCTTGCACAATGAGTAGCACGTTCAGTATTTTCAGCTGCTATCACTTCACATTTAGCACATTTTCTGTAAAATCGACAAACTTCTGGCTGCGGCAGCCATTTTAATTGGGTTGACTCAAAATATAATCGGTCGCAGAGCTGAAATAATTAAAACCAATAAAATCCATCCATCCATTCATTCATCTTTTATTCCGCTTGTTCTGAAGTCAGGTCTCGGGGGCAGGAGTTTGAGCAGGGAGGTCCAGACATTTGTCTCCACAGCCTCCTCTTCCAGCTCTTCTGGGAGGACTCCAAGGTGTTCCCAGGCCAAACAAGAGACCCAGTCTCTCCAGCGTGTCCTGGGTCTTCCCTGGGGTCTCCTTCCAGTTGAACATGCCTGAAGCACCTCCATGGGGAGGCACCCAGGGAGCATCCTTACAGATGCCCAAACCACCTCAACTGGCTCCTCTCGATGTGGATGAGTTCTACTTGGAGTCTCTCCTGGATGACTGAACTCCTCACCTTATCTTTAAGGGAGAGTCCAGCTACCCTGCAGAGGAAATTCATTTCATCCGCCTGTATCCATGATCTCATTCTTTCAGACACTACCCAGAGTTCATGACCATAGATGAGGTTAGAGACAGTGCACATTCTGACAACTGGCATGTTGTAAAGGATCTACAGTATGTTCAAAATGTTACCATTAACTATTTAAAATCAACTTTTCAGTCTGTTATGAAATATATCATGAACTGCTGCGTGGATTTCAGGGATGCCCGTTGTCACCGATTCTGTTTTTAACTTTTATGGAAGAATTTCTCGGTGCAGCCGGGGGGGTAGAGGGAGTCCGGTTCGGTGGCCTCTGGATTCCGTCTCTGCTATTTGCGGATGATGTGGTCCTGCTGGCGTCATCGTGCTGGGATCTCCAGCTCCCACTGGAGCGGTTCGCAGCCGAGTGTGACACAGCTGGGATGAGAATCAGCACCTCCACATCTGAGGCTGCGGTCCTCAGCTGGAAAAGGGTGGATCGATCTCTTCAGGTCGATGGCGAGGTTCTGCCTCAGGTGGAGGAGTTCAAGTATCTCAGGGTTTTGTTCATGAGTGAGAGAAGAATGGAGCGTGAGAATGACAGACGGATTGGTGCAGCGTCTGCAGTATTGTGGACTCTGTGCCGGTCCATTGTGGTGAAGAGGGAGCTGAGCTGTAAGGCAAAGCTCTCTGTTTACAGTTCGGTCTATGTTCCTAACTCTCTTTAGGTCAATATCTGTAAAACTGACTGAGTTATATTAATTTTAGTGTTTGCTAAGGCTGTGGCGGCCATCTTGAACTGGGATGACCAAGAATAATTTATTTGTAGATATTCTTCCAGTGATTTATTTATTTATTTTCACTTTTGCTTTATTGTGCTTTTTTAAAATGTTTTATTAAAATTCAACCAGTATGTCTTTTTGTGCACAGAGACATGCAAAAACATTATTGTCTACCTTCACCAAACAATAAAAGGTGAATGAATTACTTTTTCCATTTGTGAACATTTAACCAAACACAGCAAGGTTGGAGCTATAAAACATTATGAGTAGGCGGTGAAGGATCCAGATGTTGGAAAGAGGGTGGTAGATAATGAAGCTAACTTTTACCCCCTCTTTTTAAAATAAATCAACGAAGGATGCTGCGCAGTTTGAAAAACCTAAAAACAGCAACGAAAAAACACGGTGAAGTGGACGGATGCTGAGGACATCTAGAGGAACTGAGAGAAGCCAAACCAAGTCATAACTGGATACAAACATCAAGAACAAAGAAACAAGATTAAAAATTAAAACAGTGGAGATTGACAACATTTTGCCTCCACGCTGGTTATTGTGTACTTCAACGAGTTTAAAAATGAAAGCAGAATTTATAAATTATTCAAAAGTTGTCTATGATTCCTGCATGTGCACAGCTCGTATAATAACGGAAACCACAGATTCTGTGTTATAACAATGTTTATGAATAACTAACATTGTAACATTTTCTAACCTTCTTTTTGTGATTTTTATCCTGTGTGGTTCATCTTTCCTGGCTCTTCTGATCAGATCAACAGAGTGAGTATGGAGGTTGAGGAGTGGTACGAAGTTTTAAGCGCCATGTGTAAAAACAGACTGCGTTGCTCTGAAGCAGGTGCATGGAACAAGTTTGATGCAGGAAGAAGTTTTCTACACTGCTGCATTTTCCAAAAAAGTTCAAGACTAAAACAACTGGACTTTATTTATAGTGTGTATTTGACTCACCCCCACTGTGAGCAGTGATCTGCATGTGTTCAGCTTAGCTCAGCTTTATAACTCAAACCTCACACCCTCTGTTCTTCGAATTGAGGAAGCTCCCCAGATGAGAAACGAAACGTCTTCTGTCACAAATAAAGTCCAGTTGTTTTTATCTTGAACTTTTTTGAACTTAGCGTGACCTGGATCGTCTACGCTGCTGTCTTCATAACTCCTGTCATTTTGGACACTGACCCTCTTTGGTTACATCTCTTCTCGATCAGTATCCCTCATTTTGACCCTCGTGTTTGTGCTGATGCCAGCTGAAACGCCATAAATGTTTGGAGTTATGTAAAAAAAAAAGCTGTATCTGTAGAGATGAGCTCTGTGTTGGTGCTTCTGTTTGTGATGGACTTTGTGTTTGCAAGTCAGAGTTGCAGCTTGGGTCAATCTGGGTGCATATTGGACTCAGTACATGTAGAACTTCGGCTGTTAAGGAACCCAGGATGTGTCTCATCCAGTGAAGTTCGGAGCTGCATGGTGTGATGGACGATGCTTCCATGAGAGTGAAATTAACATTGGCGTGCTTGTCAGAGACCGATGACAAGATAAGGGCCTTGGCGGAGAAGGTCTTTGCATCGGAGACCAAAGATGAAAACATCCGTGATGAAATCTCCATGTTCGATGTGGCTGAAGATTGTCCAATCCTGCACCACGAGATGGCCCACCATCTGCACACGGACGACGACGCAGAGAAACGGTGAGAAATGACACTGATGTCACCGTAGGCTTTGAAGATTAAAGACTGGGAATAAATTAATCCCCAGAAAGAACAGTGAGGTATAAACAACCTTTAAACCTCCTCTGATAACAGGAAAAGGCTTCAGGCAGCTGCTGGCCGTGTGGTGTCGGCTGCAGTGGACTCACCCACTTACCTGGAAGTTCCCGATTTCCAGAGAGTGGCCATCCTCGGCGACTACGCTTCTGGGGTAAAGTTTGTCAACTCTTATGATTCAGAACTCTCCACAGCTTTTAGACCCTTCAGAAACTTCTGATGCAAACAAAGTAGTCCCTTGTTTATCACGTTGGATTCGTACCCTGAAGCCCTGTGATAAGTGAAAAACCGCAAAGTAGAAATACTGTAGTAGTACTGTACAAGTAGTAAGTACTGTATAGATGTTTTTAAACCCTTCCCACGCTTGCAATATTCTAAACATTGTTTTTAAACTCTAAACGCTCTAAAAGAGCACAACATGTCATGATTTCAGCTCTCTGCCTCCTGCTGCACTCAGCCACCTGCAAGCGCTCTTGGCCACGCCCACTTCTGTGCTCTGCATGAACAGCTGATCAGCTGCAGCAGGAAGTTTATCAAAGGCGCAGGAGGTGCTCAATAATATTAAATAATTTATTTTAAATTTAAAAAAAAAAATCCATGCCAGTCGTGCAGCTTATTTTGAAAAACCGCGACAGAGCGAGTCCGCGAAAAAAACAAACTGCGACGTAGCGAGGGGCTATGTGTACGGTTGTAGGATCTAGACCCAAATGCAGGCACATAGGAGTCAGGACAGCTTTTAAAGTAGACTTAACCAAAGAGAAACTGTGAAGCAGGCACAACAGCAAGATGCATGGAGGTAGAACGATGAAGACCAAGGAGTCCTGGGAGGGAGAACTGGAAACAAGTGGGCTAATTTGGGAGACAGGTGGTGAAAGAGGAGCAGAAACCAGACAACTGAGGACACTGAGGGTCCTTGACCACTCAGAATAACCCAAAGAAACTAATCTAACACATGCAGTGAAACTCAAGGGCTTCAAAACATGATTAATTCAGACCTTCTCAGTTAAAACTAGACTGTGGAACAGTTACATATCAAAGGTACACTCGGACATAAACTCTTTCAAATCGCACCATTTATGATTGATTCCACACTCTACAATGAGCACCTTCAGAAGTCCTGACCTCCGAAGGTTTAAGTTTCTTGTACATCATGTTTCACGTTCTCCCCAGGTGACCATGGATGACTTCGAGCTGGCCTGCAAGGGTCTGTATCGCGCCCTGACCATCAGGGAGAAGTACATGAAACTGGCCTACCAGCGTTTCCCACGAACAGCCTCCCAGTTCCTGCGTCAAATGGAGGGAGAGACCTTCAAAATCGAAGATCAGGTGCAGCCAGGTGGGACGAGAAGCAAGATGGAGGTTGAACCCAGACAAACAAAGTCAGCTCAGAAACAAGATTCTAATACTGTATTTTAATGATGCGTTTACTTTTCATTCTCAAATCCTTAGTTTTCACTCCTCCTCCGAAGGCCGGGGAGGACCCCTTCGACACGTCCAACCTGCCGAAGAACCTGGGCTACGTGGCCCGTATGAAGGACGGTCTCGTGTTTGTGTACAACGATGCTGCAGCTGCTGACAAACATCAGCCCAAAGACCTGCCCCATCCAGACTACAACACCTTCATCGACGACATGAACTTCCTCATCGCCCTCATTGCACAGGGCCCAACGTGAGTCACCTTTAAAAAAAGAAAAAACATGTCAAGAATTGACTACAGAGATAATTTCTTTCTCTTTATGATTTGGATCATTCCATTCCAGCTGAGTTTTATAATTTAGCCGAACATTTAGTTTGTTTGGACTAGATGACACATTTAGTTTGCTCTGAAAACCATAGTGGAGTTGAAACTCAACCCATGCCCCCAATTTTATTTATATAGTTTTTATAGTACCATGTGGAACTTTAAGTTAAAAACAATGAGATGTAAAAAGATTTTTAACATCATCACAATGTATAAAACAATACTATAAGTTAGACATTAATGCACCTATAATGACAGCAAAACTTATACCATACATTATTATAAGACATTAGAAAAAAAAGAGTTATTTATTTAAGGAAGTCAGCAGATTGCACCAAATTTTCACTTTGTTACAATCCCCGACCCGAGCAGCCTGTTGATGACAGTGGGAAGAAATGACTCCATTTTAACAGGAAGTAACCTCCAGCAGTACCAGGCTCAGAATGGGTGGACACCCGCTCCCCTCAGGCAGGTGGTTGTGGAGCATTAAGTGTAGAACCACTAGACTGAGGAACAGCTTGTACCCTGATACCTATTCAGGATTATCACTGTAAAAAAAAAAAATCACTGTAACGCAACTTTGATTGGTGATATGTGCTGCTGATTATCCATGCTGCTGATCTCATGCTGCTGATTATTTCATGCTGCTGTATTCATTCATTCGTATCTTCCATCTTAGATCTTTTAGCGTACCATTCATACTTAGTGCATCTTAGATCCTTGTTTATGGTTTCTTTTTACACTTTATAATTTTGCTGTTGCTGGATGCAGCTGGAAACCTGTGTGCACAGTTTCGTTCCAGCACATGTACCACATGTGATGTGAATGACAGTAAAGAGCCTTGAGCCTTGAACCTTGAACATCTGCCTGGACAAGCTGAAGTTTGAGAAGTTTGACAGGAAAGAGACGCGGACACAAAGAATGGGTCCAGGTGTTCTGAAGAAAAACAAAGAAAAATGCAGGTTCATGACAGGAAAGTACAAACAGGGAGAGTAGAGAGAGTTTGTCTTCCAGCAGTTTAAACCTATAGCAGCAGAACTAAAGGCTCCCTCAGGAAACCCAAACCAAATGTGATCTTCACTGTTACTGTAGGAGTTTCATGTTTGTCACCTCATAATGTATCACTGCCCTGCAGTAAGACGTACACACATCGTCGTCTGAAGTTCCTCATGTCCAAGTTTAACGTGCACGAGATGTTGAACGAGATGGAGGAGCTGAAGGAGCTGAAGATGAACCCCCACAGGGACTTTTACAACTGCAGGAAGGTGAGCAAACGCAGCCTATTGTACACAATTTGGGGGTTTTAATCAATTATTTATTGAAAACTGGACAACAACGGAAATATTTAAAAAGAAAACTTTAAGTGCTGCTATTTTATTTGTGGAAATATGGCAAACATACACCATGCATGCATAGAGTAGCAACAAAACTTTAAATGCATAAAAACAACTGCTCTGTAACTAATCTTAAAATCATATTTACTTTATACATCAGATATATTTTTATTCTGTAAACGCTCCTAAATCAAGTGCATTCAGTTGTTTTTGTTATGCTCGTTCTACTGTGGCTCCCTCTGGTGGCCACTGTTGGTTATTACATCAACCTGAATCGTAATTTGGACCTTTCAGGTGGACACTCACATCCATGCTGCTGCCTGCATGAACCAGAAGCATCTGCTGCGCTTCATCAAGAGGTCTTACCGTGTGGATGCTGACCGTGTTGTGCACAACCTTAAAGGGAAGGAAGTCACCATGAGAGAGCTGTTCGAGTCGCTCAACTTGCATCCCTACGACCTCACCGTGGACTCTCTGGATGTGCACGCTGTATGTTTCTCTGAGGAGTTAGGTCTGAACTGACAGCATGCAGGTGGAGATACTGTGAAAAGGGGCTGAATGCTAAATGTTCAACGTGTATCTACTGAAAAGGATTTGTGCATGCACTGTTAGACTTACCTCGATCCAAATCAACGTTTGTTGTTTTTGTTCTTTTTCTGAAGGGCAGACAAACCTTCCAGCGATTCGACAAGTTCAACGCCAAGTACAACCCTGTGGGAGCCAGCGAGCTGCGTGATCTGTACCTGAAGACAGAAAATCACATCAATGGAGAATACTTTGCCACAATCATCAAGGTCAGTTTCTTCAAACATCATCTCTAAGAAGTTTGGAAAGCGCTCTACCAGAAAACAAAACACAAAATGACCTGTTACATGTCAAACCTGGAAAGGCTTTTCAGCTTCGCTTGCCTTTGTATGCAATTCCGTTCCACCACATGTTCCACTATGACAACTAAAGAAACTTTGACTTTGTTAACACCAGGAAGTAGCCAGTGACCTGGAGGACGCCAAATACCAGTATGCTGAACCTCGTCTCTCTATCTATGGATGTAACCCAAACGAGTGGTCCAAACTCTCAGGCTGGTTCGTCAAACACAGGGTCTTCTCCCCCAACCTCAAATGGATGATTCAAATTCCCAGGATCTAGTAGGTTTCATCAGTCACTCTACTTTCAGAATGACGTAAAACCGTTTGTCCAGGATAAATGAACGCTTTTGTTTTAGTCACACAAACTAAACGATATTTTGAGAGTTTAACGTCTGCAGGACTCTAGAGCAAAGACCGGAGCGTCAAGTTCAATGAACCTGTTTTGTATCTCTTCTATCTTAGTGACATCTTCAGAGGCAGGAACTTTGTGCCCCACTTTGGGAAGATGTTAGAAAACATTTTCCTCCCCGTGTTCCAGGCCACAATCGACCCGCAGTCCCACCCAGAGCTCAGCATCTTCCTCAAACACGTGAGTCACGGACGAACCGCAACTCAAGTGTAGCGTTCGACCGTGTTTCCATACGTGTGCATGAGTCGGACAATGGCAGCGCTGAGCAGTAAACTAACCCAGGACTTGGTTTGAGCCCAACAGTTCATATTGATGATAAATATGTTGCAGGAAGGCAAAAACATTGTTGTAAAATGTTTTTTTTTTTTTTCTTGGTTTGTAGGTGACAGGCTTCGACAGTGTGGACGATGAGTCCAAACACAGCGGTCACATGTTCTCCACCAAGAGTCCTAAACCAGAGGAGTGGGACATCAGCAAGAACCCGTCCTACACCTACTACATCTATTACATGTACGCCAACATCACTGTCCTCAACCAGCTGCGCAGGTGAGAAGCTTCATCCTCCTTATCCTCCTGGGACCTGGCACATATGGTTCACCTTCATCTTCTATTCCTTTTTTGAGTTACGCTATCAAGCCCTCCTCTTTAGAGGACATCCTGGGCTTTCCAGTGATATCTGCTGGAAAGCCCCTTTTTAGGAAATCACGTATAAAAAGAAAATGGAAGACATTTTTTTTCTTCGGTTCTTCGGACGCAATTTATTTGATTTACATAGCGGTTAGCTTGTGCTGGTGTAAATCCACACTGTTGTTTCCTGTGTAATCAAACTACTTTTGCATACTTTGTGCTATTTTAGCGTTCATATATCAAAATGTTCAACTCATTCAGGAGAGATGTGCTGACTTTTTTGTGTATTTTTCACATTTATACTTTTAAAAATATTTAATTTTATTCACCAATGACTTCCTCATAGAAAAAGATTTTGCTACAATTTTTTTTAAATATTTAATTAATTTATATATGAGATTATTTTTAACTACTATTTGACGCTTTTGTTTTTAACTAGTCTTTTGCTACTTTTAGGTTTTCGCCACACTTTAGCTACTTTTAGTTAGCTCCCATTTAGCTACTGTTGGCCTAAAGCTTTGACTACTTTTAGTTGTAACCTAGTGTTTTGCTACATTTACATAATATTTTGCTACTTAATTTGTTTGGTTTTTGCTAGTTGCTATTTTTACCTTTTAGCTAATGTGATTCTTTTGATTTGAACTTTTTGCTTCTTTTGGCTTTTAGCTAGTATTTTGCTTTGTTTTTAGTTTATATTTTACATTTAGCTTTTAGCCAATCTTCAGCCACATTTAACTTTTAGCTATCATTTTGTTACTTTTGTTTTTTGCAAGTCCTTTGCTACTTTTAGCTTGTAGCTATTTTGGCTACTTGTAGCTTTTAACTAACTTTCTGCTGCTTTTAGCTTGTGTTTTTTTTATATTTAGATTTTGGCTATACTTTTGCTACACTTAGCCAATGTTTTGCTGCTTTTGACTTTTAACAAGAGTTTAGCTTCTTGTAGTTTTTATTTGGCATTTTACTTTTTTTATAGCTTTAAGCTAGTGTTCTGCTTCTTTCAGCTATATATCAGCTTCAGCTTCTTGTTCAGCGCTCAACTTTCATTCTGCACTTTTACAAAAAAGTCCAGTTTTTGCCTAAAATGCGTCCCTGTGTAAAAACTTGAAGTTGCATCTGTGTTGTGTTGCAGGCAGAGGGGGATGAACACGTTCATGTTCAGGCCTCACTGCGGAGAGGCCGGGGCCATCACCCACCTGCTGGCTGCCTTCATGACTGCTGACAACATCTCTCACGGCCTTAATCTCAAGAAGGTCAGCTGGGATGCAACGTTTTGTAGAAAAAAAAAAAAAAAACAATAAACCAACTCAGGTGTCAGAACTCCGTAAAGGAGCTATAAATTAAACTACACACATGAACAGATGAAAAATCATTACAGGTAGTTTGATTGAACAATGCTGCCCTGGGTGTTTCTCTTCATGATACAATCTCTTATTTATCTGGGAGCGCCAAAAGTTGTGCTCTCTGATCGTGTCGTGTTTTTGCACTTTGGGATTTAGGCCACAAGAACCCCCCGGAGAGGTCATGTGAATCTTTGAAGGCCCAGTTTTTCCACACCAATAAGACACTAGGCATTAAGTTGGGGATGCACCAATGAGCGACTGCTATTCTGAATAATCACCTCAACTTTTTGCACTGCTTTCAAACAACTCATTTTATAAACTTTTCTGAGATTACTGCAACAAATACAAATAATAAGAGATCATCTTATCACAGGGGAATAACATATACTTCTGATAATGACTCCATCCACATTAAATGTATGAATAAATAAAACATTACTTATTTACTTTTTAATTTTTTCACTCAATTTAACAAAGTTGAGGTAAATTGATGATTGCGCTTGGACAAATGTTTCCCGATCTAATGACCTCATCGTACATTCCCATCAATCTTCTCCATCCAGGGTCCTGTGCTGCAGTACTTGTACTTCTTGACCCAGATCCCAATCGCCATGTCTCCTCTCAGCAACAACAGCCTGTTTCTCGAATACGCCAAGAACCCGCTGCTGGAGTTCCACCAGAAAGGCTTGATGGTGTCTCTGTCCACTGACGACCCCATGCAGTTCCACTACACCAAGGTCTGATCGTAGACACGTGCAATGCCTCACATAAGCAGCAGAAACATAAACGTCTGCATATCTTTATGCGTTGTGCTCTTTGTATTCACAGGAGCCGCTGATGGAGGAGTACGCCATTGCAGCTCAGGTCTTCAAGCTGAGCACTTGTGACATGTGTGAGATTGGCAGGAACAGCGTGCTGCAGAGTGCCTTGTCTCATGAGGTAACCACCGGTTTACGTTATCCTGTTGCCACATTTAAAGAATACTTTGCGTCCACATGGCACCACATGAACCCTTCCTCATACTCTGCCTTTGGTTTTGCTCCAGGAGAAGGTCCACTTCCTGGGTTCAGATTACCTCAAGGAGGGTCCGGAGGGCAATGACATCCGTAAAACCAACGTGGCCCAGATCCGAATGGCGTATCGCTTTGAGACGCTGTGCTACGAGCTCAACCTCATCAAGGAGGGTTTGAAGGCCGAGTGAACACTTCTGAAGGCTTAGAAAGGCTCCCACATTCGTTTTTCACAGTAGCTCTTGGAAATCTTAAAGAAAAAGACCTTCTAATGCGCCGGTGCTCTTTTCTCTGGAGGAAGAAAAGTTTCACTGTGAACCACGTAAACATTGTCTGACTCCAGTTGGATTAACACTGTGCAGAAGAATGAATAAAAACAAATATAAAGACAAACAAGTGTCTTGTTTCCATCCTTATTGTTATTATTATTGTTGTTTTTTGGTTCAAATTGCAACACAAGATACAAATAAATTAAATAAATTAGATTAAAGTGGTTATTCAAAGTGAGGTTGTTTTGCCTTTTTTATGGAATTGTGTATCTGAAGGACTTTAATTCCTTTCAAACTGACTTTACTATTTAGTTTTAGATGCTCAGTTTTAAGAGCAACTTTGTGGAAACAAGCATGGATTTAAGATATTATAATGTCATGATGGAACCTTTTCAGATTTAACGTAATTTAAGTTCATTAAATTCAAATAGCTTTAAAAAGGGGTCCATTCACAAAAGTTCTATCTTATCTTTTTTTTTTTTTTTAAATCAGGTTTTTAAGTTTCCACTTTCAAGAGAGTTTTAGATCTTTATCTGTAAAATTGATTTTTAGCCATTTTGTGTTTTTTATTTTATTTTATTTTTTTAGGATCAGATGGTTGTGGCAGCAACTCTGGTTGACTCCAAAAGTTTATCAGCTGTAGATGCACATCCACTGATCAGTTCCCACAAGTTTGATTAAAATTTCTCCAGTGGTTAATGAGATATTTTGCTAACAGACAGGCACAGACTGACACAGACAAACACACCTCTTCGCATTTGGTAGTGGGCGATGACAACTTACTGGATGGTACCAAATCAATTTGATTTTGGAGAACATGGTTCCGCAGGTGCGAGACACGTCACCAAAGTTCCGAGGGCACCTGAAAGCAGCATTGTTGACAGCTGCAGGGGTTGATGCGGTGACGTCTTCCCTCTTGGAGGATTCAACCAAACTTTCTCCCAGTCCCAAACTCTGTCAAGTTTACCGGAAACACGTAGAGTGCAAACAGGAAGTGGCCAAAATAATTCAATGGAGCCATGCACGCGTGTTTTACACTTCACTAAAAGCTGTGAATGTCCTTGAGAAATAAACATTAAAATTATTTAGAATTAGGGAAGCTATAGCACTTAACATATTCTTTAATAATAAGCTAAAACAGAATAGGCGGATGTTCCCACTTTTGCATGTGATCAGCTAATTCTGGCTGTCAGCAGCAAACTGTATGACAAGGAGATACTTATAAGACTTGAGTTTCTTGCAAGG
Source organism: Simpsonichthys santanae (assembly GCA_031762415.1). Taxonomy (NCBI): domain Eukaryota; kingdom Metazoa; phylum Chordata; class Actinopteri; order Cyprinodontiformes; family Rivulidae; genus Simpsonichthys; species Simpsonichthys santanae. Next base: position 29,726,310 of record JARVLU010000103.1, on the reverse strand, counting down.
TTTCAGACTGAAGAAATATTTTGGATAAAATATGAAATGTTTCAACAAAGAAGAATAACGTTGTTAGATTTTCCTACCTGGATTACTGGGCATCCAGGTAGAAAACCTTTTGTTATTTAACTTTTAGTTATACTATCTTGCTTCTTTTAGAATGTAGAGTGTACAGTATAAGGCGTAAATATGATAAGAAATATTTTTCTTCTTCTGCTGACTTTCTTTTTTTTATTATTTATTATTTCTTTTGAAAATTGTATTGTTTTAATTACGAAAAGAATAAATAAAAAAGTACTGTTTTGTCTTAAAAGCTGATAGTTAGCCTTTCACTCAAGGATCGTCTCTGAACCCCTTCTTGTTTGCTCTGGTGATGGACCGACTAACAGATGAGGTCAGGCAGGAATCCCCATGGACTATGATGTTTGCAGATGACATTGTGATCTGTGGTTTGAACAGGTGGAAGAGAACTTTGAGAGGTGGGTATATGCACTTGAAAGAAGAGGAATGAAAGTCAGCCATAGTAAGACAGAGTACATATGTGTGAATGAGAGGGAGGCCTTTGGAACAACGAGCAGAGGTCACAAAGGTGCAGGACTTCAACTACTTGGGGTCCACTGTCCAGGAAAATGGGAAATGTGGTGAAGAGGTGAAAAAGAGAGTCCAGGCAGGATGGAGTGGATGGAGAAAAGTTTCAGGAGTGATTCGTGACAAAAAGGTGTCAGCAAAGGTCAAAAGAACTACTTTTAGCTAGCCTGCTGCTGCATTTTTAACGTGCGGCTACCATTTAGCTACTTTTAGCTACCATTCTCCTGCCAACTCGTTCCTTCAAATAACTTGTTTTATTTTGAAACATTTAACCGGAAGTTCCGTTTTCCCGTATTAGCTTAACTGTATTCCAGAGGGAGGGCGAGGAATGATTTGCTTTATCTACTTTTTGCTGCTCAGTGCCGCCGCTTCTTTTAAAAGCTGTTGTTACATCAATGTATTTGAACAAGAACTGCACTTTATTTCCTCTCTAAACCGCCGTTTTCTGGGAGAAAGAGTTTCCCGTAACTTGTAGTTGCTCGTTTTCCTCCACGCGAGCGTTAGCTTATCGGACCTCGTCAGCGCTGAGACCGAATAATGGATTTTATTTGGGTTTGTCATTTTGTCGAAAGGAAAACGCGGAACGGGCATGAATTGTGCTGGTCCTTGTGAGCCACACTGGTACGTAACAAAGCTGTGGTGAAACAGCATCTGGTTGTGTTATTTTGTTGTTATATATGACTTGTTTAACGTTAGCAAGAGTGCTCATTTTAATAAACAATGTAAAAGGTAGCTAGCTACTGCTCATAAAGTGTTTTTCACCTACATTTCTCCTGTTAGGGGAATAAAAAATAATCACCAAATTAATTTAACCCCTTTTGTCACCATTTCATTGAAATGACAAACAATTACCCAACATAAAAGCTTTTTTAAAACTTCAATACAGTATATGTCTTTTGTTGCTTTTTATTATTATTATTAAAGTAAACCGTTTTGACTGCAGGTCTTGGAAGCAGTTAAGTTAATGTCACAATTTAATTGTCAAAAATAGTAATTAAACGTTGGAAAATGTCAAATTTTAATGATGTCCTGCAATTTCAACATTATTTAAGCTAATAACGCGCCTAGCTGCTGCCAGTGGATCTTACGATCACCATGGCAACCACAGCTAGTTTCTCTCGCTCCCTCACTGCCCAATGAATGAGATGCAGGCTGAAAAGTAAGCCTCAAACAAACAGTCTTTGTGTGAAAACTATAAGTTGGATAGTAAAAAAAAAAAAAAAAAAGTATCAGAAGTATTAAGTTTTAACAGAAAGTAACAATAACCCTTATTGGTTCTGCTCTATCTGTGTTTTAAAGACATTCGAGTAAGCAGCTGTCAGGGTAAACAGATATTTAGCAGAGTCCTCAATGTGAATTAGTAGCCGTGCCGGTGGGTGCTGTTAGATCACTCGTTTCAAAACACTTTATCATCGCTCATCCTTTCATTGTGGCTTGTAGCAAACCAGCAGTTTGCTTTTATGACAGCATTAACTGTCACTTTTGATGATGAGCCTCAGTCTTACAATGTCTCACCTGCAACATGTCCTGTCACGCTGTGCATCGTTGGGTGGGTGTGTTTTGGTGGTTTCAGAGGTACAATTACGCTTAATTTAGTTGCCAAATGTATGGTTTCTGCTTTTTATAAGAATTGATAAGGGAACAAAACTAGCCATGACAGCTAACAAATTTATATAACGTGATATACACATATATTCTATCTCAGCTTTTTTCAAATTGCTGGACAATAACTTTTGATTTTGACGGTTTCCCACAGAAAAAACAGGGTTGCCAGTTGTTTGCCAAGGCATCTGTAACTACTCTGTGTCTATATTTCTGGATTTATTGCACGTCAGAAGTTGTGTTTACCATCAGTTTGAGCGTAGATGATCTAAACATAGTTTACAACTGTGCACAAATCTTCCTGCACCGTAATTATTGGACAAGTTGCTGATCCCTTTTTCCTGCAGCTCAGGAAATGCAACTCGTGCCTTCCTGTACCATGTGCCGCACACAGACAAACGATACAAGTGGGTCGTTTGGGAGCTGCATTGTCATCCCTGTGTCTGGCAACGACGGAGTGACATTCCAGTCGCAGGCATACGTTCAATTAGGGTCAAACTAAACAAAACCCCACTTTAAAGAGTGACCGTCTCCACTTAAATCTGTGTCTCGACCCTCAGCTCTGTAGGAATGCAGCTCATAGAGATGTTGTGATCATAAGCTGCGCTGTGGAAATTTACTATCGCTCCCCTCCTCTTGATACTCTCAGCCTCCTAACGTGCAACGTGTCCTAATGATTTTGATCCAGACAAGAGGAGCCGCTGTGCGGGGAGCTTGTAGCAGTTCTGTTGATGTTGACTTAAGGAAAAAGAGTCCTAGTGGATCCAGTATAACACTTTATTACTTGTCTTTGATAGCATTCAGTCAGGTGTATTATATCATAGTATATCCTATGGTTCATCTATATACTGCAAATAGAAATGTAATCTTTTGTGTGAATGCTGACTCAGCTTTTACACATTAGATCTATTTGTTTTCCTGTTTTTAAAAATATCTGTGCATGTTTTTATTTTTTATTTTTGGAATCAAACTACTTCTGCATGCTCTGTACTATTTTAGTCAAAACATCCAGCTCATTCACAGCCACAGGATAGATATGATGCTGGCTCTGACTTTTTTGTTTCTGTGATTTGTAAACTTTTCAAATTAACTTTATTTAGAAATCATAAAACAAAGTTAATTCATGTCGTTTGGACAGTATCTTTTTGGAAGAAGCATTTTGTCTTTCATCTGAAGACGTAATCAGTCTGAGGCCTGCCACCAAGATCTGGCTGATAAATAACACCTTATTGGTGGCAGGCCTCAGACTGGCAAAGTCTTTTGGATGAAAGACAAAACTTTTCTGCCCTAAAGAAACTGGATTCAGATGACATGATTTAACTTTTTTGTGATTTACTGTATTTAGCTGGACGATTGAGCTTACAGACCTTTTTTTAAATTTAGAAATATTTTCCCACAGAAGTACTATGTCCGGATCACTGTAATTCCTTTCAAATCTTTGTTCCCTTTGAAAACTGCTCCAGCAAACTTGGTCTTTTTTTTTTTTAATTTTTATGGTACTTTCAGCATGTAGCTAGTCTGTTGCACTTTTTAGATTTAAGCTCCTGTTCTGCCACTTTTAACTTTTAGCTACCGTCTTTTAGCTACTATTTAGCTTTTTGCCACTTTTAGTTGCTAGTTGCTTTTTGCTTTTTAGCTTGCCTTTTGCAAACGTTTGCATTTAGCTTTTAGCAAGCATTTTATTTTATTTATTTATTTTCCTTTTTTTTTTAAACTTATTTTAGTTAACTTTCTTTCAGCTTTTATTTAGTAAATTTCATTAGTCAATTAACACTTTTTTTTTGTATTGTGTCTGAGAAATTACCAAAGTCTCATAGCTCATCTTTAACTTTGAAGTAAAGGTTTGTGTAAAGTAGCTTCATCAACATTTATCACTTACTGTTTGCCTTATTTTTTGTCACTTTTAATTAAATTCAACTTACCTGTAATATATTTATATTGAGCCCAATCACAACGAAAGCCATCTCAAGGCACTGAACAAAAATATTCACATTCATTATTTAATGTAATTTAGTATAAATTTAGTATTAAGCTACAAATAATTGTATAGAAAAAGTGTATAAAATAAGTGTTGTTTCTATGTACAGGTGTTGTTTCTATGGTCCAGGTGTTGTTTCTATGGTCCAGGTGTCGTTTCTACAGTCCAGGTGTTGTTTCTATGGTCAAAGTGTTGTTTCTATGGTCCATGTGTTGTTTCTATGGTCCAGGTGTTGTTTCTATGGTCCATGTGTTGTTTCTATGGTC
>JARVLU010000103.1:29647019-29660555 GCA_031762415.1 Simpsonichthys santanae | reverse complement strand
ACCTATTAATGAGACACTTGGCTTGCCATATTAGTCGAGGGCCCTCTAGTGGCTGAAAATGGTAGTGTTCAATATTTCTCATCTCAGTATGAGTGAAATCGTCAGATCTCAGCCAAAAATTGGTTTATAAATATGAAAAAAAAAAAACAAACAAAAAAAAAAACATATCAGTTGTTTAGGTGTGCAAGTCGCAGGACTTGCAAATTTATTCAAAAAGGTGCAACTTATACAGCAAAAAATACAATATATGTGTTGTATTGTATATTGTACACACACCAAATATACTAAGTATTAATGTCTGTAGCCAATTAGATTAATAAAAAGCTATAAAGTAGCTTTTTTGCATAATTTTGGAAATATTTAAACCTTACACATGCGTTTCAGTATCTAACTATATATGATTGAGCTGTTGTCCAGCATATTAACTAACTCACAGTTATTTAATGTACAGTACCTTCAAATAGTTTGTAGATTAATGATTATTATTTTAGAAAACATGTTACTTATAGAATTCCATATTTTTAGTTGAGTATCAGTATGATAGCCTGCCTTACCCAATGTTGGCAGCATATCCTTTTTTTAAGTGCATGCTGATTTATAACACATAATGGCAAAACTTTGAGCTTCTTGGCAAAAATATGGTACAGACTAAATTTTAAAGAATGTTTCTTCAAAAATGGCCTGACTATTCCTTTAATGTCCGGCTGTTGGACAACATCCACCTCTTGTTTTTTCCTTATGGGGGAGTTTTAAGAACAGCCAGATCAGATGGAACCGAAGGATCCAAAAGGTTAAAAGTAAAATGAGGTTATAGAGTCGAGCTGGTGTCGCTGAGAGGACCTAAAGGTTGACACAAAGCAGAGGTCGGGGAGTGTATGTTGTATTTCATGAAATGGGGAGGGGGGAGAAAACATCCAAAAACCTGTCATGGCTGAGAGTCTAACATTCCACCTTTTATCAAGCACCTGGTTTTATCATCCACAGCCTCCCTGCACATGGTTTCATTTGGATCTGCCTCTCTATCACTCCCCCATCGCTTCTCAGACATCCCGTCTTCCTCCCATCATCCATCTTGGCTCGCGTTTCTTCTCCCTTATTTTCACTCACTCCCTCACCCCTTCCCTCCTATCATCTATCTCCCATCCCTCCCTCTTTCCATCTCTCCCTCTCCGACTTCCTGCTTTCCAGCCTGCCAGACGGTCATAATTAACGAGGAAAACGATAGTCCCCCTGGCCCTCGAGAGTCCTCTCCACTCACTGCCCTGAGTGGAACTCGTGTGTGTGTGTTTGTGTGTGCGCACAGATCCCTGTTCCCACTGCACCTCCCGACTATATGGTCCCACTCCACTCAGTGAGTCTTTATATTCAGTGACAGCATGATCTCACCCCCTCAAAAAAAAAAAAAAAAAAAGACTTACAGAGACTCCCAAACACAGGCTGCAAACATGGAGTGGTCGACTATCCAAGAGCAACAACACACACCCAAACACACACACGTCTGCTGGCAGCAGCCCTCATTATGACTAATCCTGACGAGGAGCAGGAGAAAAGAAAGAAAGTTACTGAATCTGTGCTTTAACATGCGCTATGCACGCTCTCTTGTAGGACAATTTCAGATTTTACATCTTCCCAGTGTGTTTGTATGTCTTCATCACTCGCTTGTTTTGGCATTCCACCTCCTTCCCATCACTCTCCACCCACAGCACGAGGAGGCAGATCCCAGTTCAGAGGGCAGGGAGCTGATAAGGAGCTGCATCGATGCTATCTGTCAGTCAGAGCCAGAGGGAGGGACTCAGAGGCAGGAGATCCGGACCATCACGGGTCCCTCGGCTCTCCTCTTCATCTAAACAAACAGGATGCTTTCACTTATTAACAGATTTTGAGTGATGGTGTTTTTTTTTTTTTTTTTTACATAAACATGATTTATGTTTAATGGGAACAAACAGATCAATGCATACATTCAGTACTTTATGACAGCATGCCATTTTATGACAACTTCAAGACCAAACTGTGTTCAAGTTTAAACAGATGCACAATTGAAAGTCCCATTAAAGGCTTACTTATCTTTATCTGAGTCAAAAAAGAAACAAAAAATCACAAATTACTGTATTTTCTGCCATAAACGTTGCAACACCCTATAAGTCGTATCAGTCCAAATATGTCTAATAAAGTGGAAAAATCCATAAATACATCGCTTTGTTGTATATGTCACATCTATTACGCGTCACTGCTGACAACATGGAAATGTGGGCCAAACCCAGGAGCATGCACGGGAGGACTTTAACAAGAATTTAACAAGAGTAACACTTAAAAACAATTATTTGTTTGCTCGAAATTATAGTAAAGTTGTATCTCAGTCTAACTTTTCCTTAATAAATGCACTTTGACGGTCAAATTAGCTGCATTTTCAAAAGCTGATATGCGGAAACATGAACATACAGAGAGGGACTCGGTCCACGTCTTAGAAACTTAACAAGATAAGCACCTAAAACAATTATTTGTTAGCTCAACTTTATAGTAAAGGTGTGTCTCAGATGAACTTTTACTCAGTAAATGCACTTCATTGGTCAAATCAGCTGCATTTTGCCAGGGCGGCACAGAGAAATGAAGCTGATTTGATGTTTACTCCAGGCAGACGATGGTGGCATTCTAGAGTTGCACTCTGGTCCAAATAATCCAAACCAAACCAGTCCTAGCCCGCATCCAGCATCTCCAAACTCAACCCGATCCGACAAATTAACAGTAATTACAGGTCTGTACCGAACACTCCCCGGAAGACGCGCGTGGCTGAGGAGGCAGAAAATCAGAGCTGAGGAGCCGTCAAAGCGCATTAAATGCTTCCCCTGTATCCGCCTGCATTGGACCCTGCTCTAACATGTCAGATATTTTGTGATCTCACCCGTTTGGGTCGTCGGCCATGCACATCCGCTGAGTGCCACAACTGAATGAACGTCCATTTGGGCTGATGGATCGCTGGCAGTAGTCCGTCTGAAGCTTAACGGAACTTTTTACCTCTTTCAACCAGCCGGTCAGCATGCGGTCATACGGCCACGTGCAGCAGGTGTAGAATGACAAGTCATGTTGCATCTTTTGGATCATCAGCCGCGTGAGTCCCTGACGCAATAAAAAGCCCGACACCGACCCAGCTCACACATTAAGCACATTATAAAGTCCTGGCCCGGTCCGACTCTGGATCTGGCGGGTCCGGGGTCTGCGTTCGGGTTAGAAATGACAGCTTCATGCCAATACTGCTCAACTGCCATCTAGTGGCTGAAAATGGTAGAGTTCAATATTTCAGTTAGAATGAATGAAAACGGTCATGTCTCAGCCAAAAATTGTTTTATAAATAGGGGGAAAAAAAATCTATAAATACATGGATTCGACATATACGTTACAGGTCATGTAAATTATGCAAAAAACTGTGACTTATATGCCAAAAAATACAGTAAGTCCTTTTTTTAAATGAATTTTCCATTTTTAATGGAAACACTTCTTCCAAGGTGATTGGTGAGTGAGAGCAGGTGGGTTAACGTACAAATGAACAACAGGTGTGCGTGGCGTATTATAGAGGAGAACTCAGCTAACATTGACGAAATCACAGAAAATGGACTAAACGGGCAACAGAAACCATGCAACAAAATAAATAAATAAATAAAATAAAAAGAGGAATTGCATTTTCGTTGAAATGAGTGCTGGATGAGTTTGCTGAAATTAGCTTAAGAAGCCGAAACAGACCGCCGAGCTGCTGCGGCTCCAAATGTTCTTAATTATGCGAACAAAAACTCACATCTCCCATCTTCTAAAATAAATGGAAAATTTTGATATATGAACATTGCAAAGTGTGGAGAAGTATCTAAAAAAGCTAAGTCTGGTCCTCTGGACATTCAAAAAACAAAACAAAACAAAGCAAAAAAAAATAATAATAATAATAATAATAATAATAAAACAAAGCAAAAAAAAAAATAATGCTTCTTTTTGCTTTGTTTTGTTTTGTTTTTTTGAATGTCTAGAGAACCAGACTTAGCTTTTTTAGATGGCTTTTATAATGTATGTGAATGTTTTTGTACAGTGTCCTGAGATGACTTCTGTTGAGACTTGGTGCTATATAAATAAACTGAATTGAATTTAATTTAATTCTGCATAATATTTCAACTTTAAAGGATCAGCATTTTCATTTCAAGTAGAGGAATGGTCTGGTTTTATATGCTTGTTTGCTGAGGTTGAAAACATTTGCTCAACTCTGCAGATCTCAGCACAACAGCTTGTCAGAAGACAGTAAAAGAGAACATCTCACAAATACCTGCACACATGTGAAGCAAACCAGCTGAAACGCTGGAGTTGTCTGTGAGCGCTGCAAAAAGTCCCAGGCTTGATCATTTAAGAACAAATTTTACCCAAAGGTGCCACAGACCAAGCAAAATACAGTTCTCTTCAAGAAAAACAAAATATACTCACAAGCTGAAGCAGGCCATAAACATGAACCATGAGGTGCATTAAACCATTTCATTTTCCAGCATCTCGGACTGGAAAAAGCACAACATTTTAAGTGTCTGGGAGTTTGCATTAAAACTTAATTATGTGTGAGCATGTGTGTGTGTGTCTGAGCTACTATTTCCTCCAGGAGATGACAGAAGACCTCAGATGACACTGAAGATCCACCCACCCCACACAGATCTTAGAGCAGGTCATATCTGCTTTGTCTTTCCTGAGAAATCCCAGCACTGCCTAACAAACCACTGCTTAAATTGGGCTGTAGAAATAAAGTTTTGACCATGAACTGTGAATGATAAAGGTGAAAGCAAAAATCATCCAAACAAACAGTAACACGCCAATAGGCCTGTCACGATAACAAATTTTGCTGGGCGATTAATTGTCTCAGAAATTATTGTGATAAACGATAATATTGTTGGAAATTTTACAATAAAAAAAACGTTTATTTGTTTTGAGTGTAGTACCTTTTGTTGACCACCGGATGGCAGTATAAGATAGTTTGAACTAAAGGATGGATAGTGAGGGAGTGAGCAGCGTGTCTCTTTAAGAAAAATGAGAAATGGGGCTGTCTCTCTTCGGTTCTCAAAATGACGGACGCTCAGTGTGGTTTGAGATCTTTAGCATAGCATTTTTCACACAAAGCTTGTAATACAAAATCATTAAACATGTTCTCAGCTTCTTGTTGCAGAGAAAAACTTTTTACACAAAGGCACAGGTTTCAATCATGAATTTTGGAGCTTCGACAAGACGGAGGTTTTTTCCTGAGGTCGGCCTGTTAGCTTAGCTTCTTAGCTTAGCTTCTCAGCTTAGCTGCTTTTAACGATCCATAAATGTGATTTTGGACGGTTAAAACAGATTTTAAAGAGAAAAGAGAAAGGGAGACATCAGTGAAGAGCACCGGAGTTGAGCTTTTTGTCATCCAGTGTCTTGTGTAGAGAGATACATAAAGAAAGGATAAAGCCGATAAATGAAAATGAGGTTGATAATTTTCATTTATCATGCGATTAATTGATTTATTGTTTATTGTGACAGGCCTAATGAGAACTTTTTATTACTGTGAAGAAAAAACTAACAAATATTGAGTTGAACGGCTAATTTTTGCTATTAAAATATGCTGATCTCTCTAGAAAGACAAAAATCTGTAATGACCTCAAAAGTTTGAAAAGCCCTTATGAAATGCTCTACCTGGTCTAGAATGTAATCTCAACTAATCTATGATCCAATCTAACCTAATCTACAATCTAATCTAACCTGATCTATAATCTGAAAGTGGTGCAGAAAGCAAAATCTCCAGTTTATATAAAATAAAAATTAAAAACTTTTATTAAAAACAAAATTTCAGTTTTTATCAGTAAACTGATCGGTGGAGCTTCATAATCTTGCAGGATAAGGTCATAAAGTGAGCCGGTGGTCTCTTGAACCCAGTCCACCACCTGGTGGCTTTTATTTTGAAAACTGACTGAATTGTCCATGGGGCTCCGTCTCTGGCTTCCTGAGCGCTGCTTCCTCTGTTCAGCTTGACTTCCATCAAAAATAGAGCAGGCCCATATTTTTAGCAGACTGGAGCAGAGCGATATGTCTGAAACACACCAAGTCCAGTTTGGTGGCTACAGCTGGTTTAGATGAGGAAGCTGCAGAACAATCCACGGCTGAGACTTGATTTTTGTTAGATTATGCCGTGCACTTCATTGCTTTTTAAATTGCTTTTTTCCTTTTTTTGTGTGTGTTTGCTCAGAGGTTCCAGCTCTGAAGCTGGGTTCAGACCACTCCAGCAGTCAGCTGATTAAGAATATTGAGAAGACTCTGAAGACGCAACTTTTTATTGTTTAGTTTAGATTTTTTTAACAATCAGAATCATTCTAAATAAAAATGGTAAATAATAATAAAAAAAGATATCAATATGATTAATCCAAGTGGATTACCAGGACAGTGTAGTGAGCTTATTTAATTTCATGTGATTTGTTCTGATGGTTTTAGAGCTGGTTGTCACTCACAGGACTGCAGTCTGAGCAGCGCTGTTGTAAAATAATCAACTGACTGAACATGGAGTGGATGTTAACGGTGAAGACGTGGAAAACAGCTGATGGCGCTTCGTTTCCCTGGGTTGGATGTTTACAGGTTCAAATGTTCAGTTTTTGCTCCAACAACAAACAGTGAAGTCACTAATTGTTGCACGTGTCTTTATAACTTATATTTTATCTATGTGTATTTGCATATAGAGCAGGTAGCAGATATTCAATTGCAAAAACCTTTTGGGATATGCATTTACCATAAATTCTGGACTACTGAACACACCTGAATATAAGCCGCACCCACCGAAAAACAAACAAACAAACAAACAAACAAAAAACAATAATAATAATAATTATACATATATATATAGGTCGCCGCGTGTGTCCAGGTTGTAACATGAGATATTTACACAAAGATTGTTAAGCTTTTAATTAAATACATACCAGTAACATAAACAAATACACACAGTATTTTTTTTTTCTGAACAGTGCCTGTAACATAGCTGCGTTAAAAACAAAATAAAAATACAGTAGCCTATCAGGAAGTGACTGATCACTATCTTCATCTTCCTCCTGCGCACTGCGCAGTCCTCCATCACGCAGCTGCTTTTCAAAATCCATTGGTGATAAAATTTTTTTTTTTTTTTACACTCCTCCGCTGTCAGCACTGGCAGACTTGAGCAAAAGTTGCTGTTCGCATGCGGTCGGTTTTGGTAAACTATTTCTCGCCGCTAGTCATCCAAGCCTCCCACTGAGCTCGAACTGCCATTTTAATACTTTGTTGTGCCCCCAGGGACAGGGGAGGAGAGAACCCCCCCTCCCCAGTGGACCAATGAAACCAAGTTTAGTTGATCCACTGTCACCTGTTCAGTAATTTCATTAGTCAGATTTTTATTTATTTATTTATCTTTATTTATACAGATAGTGTCATTGAGTCACCAAAGAGTCTAGGTGAGTCACGAGGACCCCCCACCCCAAGAGAGATATTGGGCAGCTATGTGTGTCTGGGTGTGATGAGGCTAAATGTTTTGGTGGCATAAAGCTCAGTAGCCCGTCATAAAACAAAAACAAACAAACCAAAATAAACTATAAATTAGCCACAGCACTGTATAAACCGCAGGGTTCAAAGCGTGTGAAAACGGTAGCTGCTTATAGTTCAGAAATTACGGTAAATGGTCAATTGTGATCACTACCAGCCAGAAACAGCCAATTTCAATTGGATCTAAAAAAGGATATAAAGTGCCAGGTGTGATCAGGGTGTCCCCACTCACATTTAGCAAAATCATCAGTAAGAAAATCAGGACACTTTGTTAAAAATCAGTTAAAATCCACACAAATGACCTATAAGCTCAGGACTTTGAGGTGGAAATTATGTGTCCTTTCTAATAAATTAGTTTCAGCTGATTAAGTAAATCACTTCAGTTCAGTCCTTCACACTTTGCAGATATTCCAACCACAGGGAGCTTTAACTATCAACACTAAAATGAACTCAAAATGACTGGACCTGTCAGTCTGCAAGATTTATTCTCCACATCTTTTAAAACATGTAGCAAGCAAAGATCAAAACCAACGCTGTGACTCCCTCATGCTGATTCTGCTCGATATTAAATACTATTAGAAAAAAAAAATCTATTCAGTATAGTAAAAATTGTGGCTGATTCTTGTTATAAACTAAATTCCATCTTTTTGTTCAAGCTCAGCTCCTCTTTAATATTATTGCAGCACTTCATGACTATCCTATAATGTTAAACTTAAAAATATAAACCTATTATTTGCAAGAAAAATAAATCCAAATCTAGCAGATCATTTCCTTCAGAGTAAAAATATGTTTTTCTGACACTTTCTTTAGAAGTTAGTTTTCCCACTGAAGCTATTTTTACCTGCTCAAATAACAGCTGTAAAGCAATTGATTCAAAAAGTACAATAACTAAACTTTCCTTTGGCAAGAAGCTCTGGAAAACTCTCCAACAGGCAGAAAAACACCAAAATAATTTAGAGTAAAAAAACAACAACAACAACACATACTTACAGAGAGGCAGAGAAGAGCGAGGCGGACGTCCACAGCGACAGTTTTACCTCCTGGTGTTGCTGCTAAAAGACGTCTGAGGAGTTTTAAAGTTTATATTCTCATAAACACTTGAAGAATCATCGTTTGTCATTCTACAACACAAATAAAAAGGGAAACATTGGTCAACCTTTAGGTTTTGGCTCATCACTGAACTATTTAACTTCTTTTAAGTCTACCCATCATGCATCATGCTTACACAGAAGAGGACCGTGAGGAGGCCACGCTGTGTTTGGACCTCGAGTTGGTCATCTGGGGATATTTGATGTTGGAATATTCTCTCTCCTTCATTTTATTCCTCTGGGGAAAAAAAAAGAAGACAAAAATCCATCAATGCTATACACAGCAGGCTAACGCGTTTGCTCAAAAGTTAATGCAAGCTAAAATGTGGCGTGCTAGTAGCTGGAAGACATCCTCAACACGTACACCATATCGTCGGCAAACGTATTTGCTCATCTCCATTCACACACATTAACTCGAGCAACATCCCAATCTTAATCCAAAGGGATTAATGTGATGTTGGTCCACCCTTTGCAGCTAGAACAGCTTCAACTCTTCTGGGAAGGCTTTCCACAAGGTTGAGGAGTGTGTTAAAGGGAATTTCTGACCATTCTTCCATAAGTGCATATGTGAGGTAAGACTGATGTTGGAGAAGGTCTGGCTCGCAGTCTCCGCTCCACTTCATCCCTTCACTTAAGGTCAGGACACTGTACAGGCAAGTTCGTCCACACCAAACTGGCTCATCCACGTCTTTAAGGACCTTGCTTTGTGCGCAGTCACGTTGGAGCAGGAAGAGGCCATCCCCAAACTGTTCCCACAAAGTTGGGAGCATGAAATTGTCCAAAATGTTTGGGTAGTTTAGTTTATCATATTTTTCGGACTATACGGCACACTACACGACAGTGAGCCTTATAATCCCCCTTATGTATTAATTCTGGATGTGCTTACTGACCTCGATCGGATAGTATGTGGTACAACTGAACAATGTTGAGAGTTACTGTGAATGAGTTGAATAAAGTTTGACTCATCCAAGTGTTTTGTTTCGCTTAATGAGCCTTATAGTCTGAAAAATACGGCATTGTTTATCTGTCATACACAGGTTAAAACAAGGTTAACAATGCAATGAAATGTTCAGGATGAGAAGAACCATTTCTATTTGCTAAAAACAAAACAAAACAAAAACTAAGATAAGATAGAACTTTATTGATCCAGCTGGAAATTTTTGAAATACGGTACATGCAATAAAAGCACAAAATAAAGTACCAAAAGTGAAAAATAAATAGTATTTACAAGGTCCAAAAATAAATATAGTAATTAACATGGTAGGATGAGTATTAAAAAGTATTTCACAGGTGGTAACATTGCTTAAATGCACATATGTATATGACACATAACAAACTACACTGGTTGTGTGACAGGTTATTGCACAGGTAGTGAGTGACATTGAGATTAATTGAATTATGATGATAAAGTAGTCACATACATGATACATCCACATAGCGCAGCAGCAATAAACGTATTAGGTGTCAGATGTGGCTTAGTGCGATGTTAATGTCAATAGTTCAGTGTTATTATCAAGAGTTCAGTAATCTGACAACTTGTGAGTAATAATTGTCTTTGAGTCTTTGTCTTTGGTTTGCTAAAGCATCGTGTTCATTTTATTGGCTCTACGGTAGATGGCGGAGCCAAACTACAGGTAGTCCTCGGTTTACGTATGAGTTACGTTCCTACGGGCCGAACGTAACCCGATTTGAACGTAAACCGGAGCTCATCCCACATGGCGGCCGTAATTTCGGATTTTTGCCCGTAAGTCGGAAAATACACAGTAAACGGCGTTTTAAACACGTTTTTTTTTTCAATGTAACATAACAACAGTGTACTTAAAACGCCGTTTTGCTGTATTTCCAAGCAGTTAGCTAACACAATACCCTAAAAAACAAACAAACAAACAAAAAAAAACAAAACATAAAATGCTGCATAATAAAGTCTATGTGAGGTGTGATGACGTCACTGGGGAGGCGGCCGTAAGTCCGAAATGCCGTAAGCCGGGGGTGACGTAACCCGAGGACTACCTGTATTGAAAAACCTTGCAGTATAATTCCCCCTCTACCAAACTTTACACTTGACCAAAGTCCCGTTGTCCTGGCGACCACCAAACCCAGACTTGTCCATCGAACCGCCAAACAGAGCTACTCCAGGGTCTCCACTGCTCCACGGTCCAGCGGCGGCGTGCTTTTTAAAACTGCATCCGATGCTTGCACCCGATGTTGAAAGACCTACAGCTGCTCGGCCATGGAAACTACTCCATGAAGCTCTTGTAGAGGCAGTCTGCACGCCTAGGTGTTTGATTTTATATGAAAGTGGTCAAAAGAGCTGAATTCAGGGATTTGGATGGATGAGCGAATACTTTTGGCAAAGTTCCAAAAACTCTCACTATCGCATATGATCGTGCGTAATACCATTTACAAGATTTGACCAAAACCTCCCTAACTCCATCTCGACTCTTTTTAAAATAATCTTAGCTTAAAACTCTGGCATGAAGGGCAGCGGGTGATATGCACTCCTTATTTTTTTGTTATTTTACTCATTGCAGTATTTCAGTTTACCTGCTCCTCTTCCAGTCTCTTCTGGGCCGTGTCTATGTACTGCTGCACCGCCATGTAGATGAACTTATACTGGGCCTCTGTTTGGACCATGCCCGATCTCTGCTGCCGTACCATCTGGATGGTCTTTGGGATGTCGATGTCACAGTCCAGACCTTGATCGCACAGATCCAGAAATGAGCAAAAGTGTGGCACAAAGGATCGGACCGTCTTTCTTTGGGTTTCTCACCTTGTCTGCTGATGACGTCGATGAGAATGTCGATGACGATGATGGTGCCGGTTCTGCCGATGCCTGCACTGAAGAGACAACAGTGACGGGTCAAAAACACGACCTGCATGCGAGGAAACTTTGCATCATCATTCAACTAAAAATAAAACATGTAAATAATCTGCTTTATCCAGTTATTAGGAACTTTGTATTTCTTTGTTGCAGTGTTCAATGTTTGTGTTTTTTTTAATTAAATTTTCAGTGGCATATGTTGTATCTTCAGTGTAGTCGCTTCACTGATTGCAAAATGCAAATGAGCTGGAAGTTAAAGTCTTGCAGGGTCCTGGTCACACATTTATCTCAGACACACTGAGGAAAGTCAAACACATCTGTTATTGTTGACATAATTTATTAACAATGCTATAAAATTAATGTGTGAGCGCTGACAGTTTAGGTTATCTTCTACCTATAAATACTTTTGACAGCATTAAATTTAAATGTAAATTCTTGAATAATTTGCTGCTGTGTCACAAGAAGTGCAGTTAGATGAAGGAGAACTTTATTGAGCTCACAATAAAACATGAATTTATCAGCAGTCAGCAGGTGCAATAAGGGAAAGAGTCCCTGACCTCTAGTTGTAGATCTGTAACTAGTTAAAAAAGACAAAATATCAAAATTATTGGTAAATAAATCTGATTACAAGACAGTTGTGAGACCAGTTATGTTGTATGGTCTGGAGCCACATGTGGCTCTTTGGTCCCTCTGCAGCAGCTCTTTCACGCTTCATCAAAACTAACATAAAACTGAATTGTATTAGTTGTTTTACAAACAACAACAAAAATTAAGTTTTAGCAGTTTTCCTGTCTGCAAATCCTCACTTTATCATTTTGCTTTATTTATATACTTAATTATTTTTCCACAAAAACAAAAAACATCACATAGGTCTGCACAGTTCATAGTTTTATTTATTTATTTATTTAAACTATTCCCTCTGCCCTCTTGACAAGAATCTGGTCTTTTCATGTCTTAAATTGTAAAAACATCAAGAAATGTTAAAAAAAGATTAATTTGATTCAATTCAGTTTATTTACAAAGCACCAAGTCACAACAGAAGTCATCCCAGGGCACTGAACAGAATCATTAGATATTTTTTAGCTTTATAAAGTCATCCCTACTGACCGCACGTCTCCTCGAACAAACCTAAGGTGGCCCACTGGCCACCAGTTGATGATCACAGTAGTGCCAGGTTGTTGTGGCTCTGGACACATTTAGTTTAGTGAATAAAGGTGTAAAAGAAAAAAAATACTATATATATTTTTTTTTTAAATGGCTCCTTTGATCAGAAAAGTTGTAGACCAGTGATCTACATTAGGCACATGTGCTTTTCTTGATGAGGGTTAAATTTGGTCTTAATCTTAGCACACCCCAGTGGCCAATTTAAGCATTTTAGAAAATCATCATCAAATAAATAAACGTCTGATGAAAAACCGACAAAACATGAATCAAACAAACAGTGAGCCGATGGTGAGTTTAGTCTCCCAGGACAAACCAGGACATGCAGAAAATATTAAATATTCAGTCCATGCAGTGTACTGTGAGCTCTAACGTGATACAGAAAACTGGATTATTTTGTCTTCCTCACATATTAACACTCTGGTTACACATAATAAAGATTTACTGGTTGTACAGGCAGGGCAGCATGTCCTGTCACTATTACACCACTGTATTCCTATAAAGTACTGTATTCGGTTTCAGATTAAACCAATTAAAGGATCTAATCTCAGTGGTGAATCCTAAAAATATCTCAGGTAAAGGCTTAATTGGCCTCCAAGGGTTAATCCGCTCCTTAGAACCTATGATTTGTTAGATTTTTGTAAATATATTTTTTATTGTGAACCTAATTTTTTATTTATTTATGACTGATTTCAATCTAGACTGATTAAAACTGTTAATCTGGCAATTTTTAATTAACACCACTACAATTCGTAAAAAAAAATAAATAAATAAACTTATTGAAAAAGAAAAGACAGTTGGAGCATTAATTTACATATTTTAGACAATCTAATCAAATCTAATTCAGAGGTTGTCCTCGACCTACGGCGCCATCGACCTACGGCGCTCCGTACTTACGGCTCCGCCCCCAGTGACGTCATCGCG
>JARVLU010000103.1:29588172-29609948 GCA_031762415.1 Simpsonichthys santanae | reverse complement strand
GAAGGACATAAAAATATAAATGTCAAGTTCAAAAACAAAAATGTGCTTAATTAAAAATGTTAGAGTATCTGTAATAATAAATGAAAATCACAAACGGAGCTACTTAGCCAAAGGAGGACTTGGCTGATAACAGCTTCAGTATCAGTTCTCCACCTCTTCTCTGAAGATGACGGTAGTTTTCTTTTTCTCCTACGCTTTAAAATCTATTCATTTCACTTCACTTCAATTCAGTTTACTTATATAGCGCCATCACTACAGAAGTCATCCCAGGACACTGAACAGAAACATTTACATAAAAAGCCAATTACGGTAGTAAAAGTTCTCTAAGGAAGCCAGCAGATTGTGTTGGATCTTCACTTCGTCACAGTCTCCCATTTAAGAACAGGGATACCATGGTCCTTAAACCAGGTACTGGTAGCTTTAGCACTGTGTGCAGGTGCAAAGTTCTGTTGGAAAATGAAATCTGCAGCTCCATTAAATTGGTCATCAGCAGAAGCATGACGTGCTCTAAAACTTCCTGGTAGACAGCTGTGTTGACCGTGGACCTCAG
Organism: Simpsonichthys santanae; assembly: GCA_031762415.1. NCBI lineage: Eukaryota > Metazoa > Chordata > Actinopteri > Cyprinodontiformes > Rivulidae > Simpsonichthys > Simpsonichthys santanae. The sequence goes on along the minus strand of JARVLU010000103.1, from coordinate 29,609,398 downwards.
AAAACACAGTGGACCAACACCAGCAGATGACATCGCCCCCCAAACCATCACTAACTGTGAAAACTCAACACTGGACCTCAAGCAACATGGATTCTGTGCCTCTCTCTTCTTCCAGACTCTGGACCTTGATTTCCAAAGGAAATGCAAAATTTACTTTCATCAGAGAACATGACTTGGACCACTCAGCAGCAGTCCAGTCCTTTTTGTCTTTATCCCAGATGAGACGCTTCTGACGCTGTCTCTTGTTCAAGAGTGGCTTGACACAAGGAATGTAACAGCTGAAACCCATGTCTTGCATACATCTGTGTGTGGTGGTTCTTGAAGCACTGACTCCAGCTGCAGTCCACTCTTTGTAAATCTCCCCCACATTTTGGAATGGGGTTTGTTTAGCCATCCTCTCCATGATGTAGTTATCCCTATTGCTTGTACACTTTTTTTCTACCACACCGTTTCCTTCCCTTCACCTCTCTATTAATGTTCTTGGACACAAACCTCTGTGAACAGCCAGCTCTTTAGCAATGACCTTTTGTGTCTTGTCCTCCTTGTGCAATGTGTCACTGATCATCTTTTGGACAACTGTCAAGTCAGCAGTTTTCCTCATGATTGTGTGGCCTACAGAACTAGACTATGAGACCATTTAAGGCCTTTGCAAGTGTTTTGAGTTAATTAGCTGATTCAAGTATGGCACCAGGTGTCTTCAATATTGAACCTTTTCACAATATTCTAATTCTCTGAGATACTGAATTTAGGGTTTTCATTAGTTGTCAGTTATAAACATCAACATAAAAAAACATTGGAAATATATCAGTCTGTGGGTAATGAATGAATATAATGTACAAGTTTCACTTTTTGAATGGGATTAATGCAATAAAAATCAACTTTTTCATAATATTCTCATTTTTATGACCAGCACCTGTATATATTGTGCAGCCCGAGAGCTGCACCTAGATGTTGACATCATCAGGTTTACAGCGCTAAACACAGTAAGCACAGTCCCAGTAAAAGTCTCGGCAGGAAAATGTACACAAACTCTACAGGCTGCTTGACAACTAGCGTGTACTCCTAGTCTCTCCATAACCCTAAAGGCACTTTGAAAGCAACAAACACACACACACATGCACACACACATAAATGACAAGTAGAAAAAAATATTACTGTTAATGCACATAATACTTCTGCACAGCCAGGTGTTTGTGTCTTATACTTCAGCTCTAGATTTGGTGCAATAAATTCAGAAAACCACAACAAAACTGCAGCTACCGGAAAGTTACTAACAAATTACTAAAATAAATATTAGAAAAAGCAGAAAAGAAAAAAAAAAGTTGACGTAGAAGAAAAAAATATAGTCGGGTAGAACTGGATTGTTCGTGCCTACCTCACCATTGTGGTCGAAGCCAACCACAGCCCCTTACTTCAGCAACATAAGGTTTTAGTAATCCAGCACTGGGCACTGTTACACAAGGGAGGGTGGGAGGGAGCCGGGGAGATATGGAGACGCAGGGGGAGGGTGGGCGGGGGGAGCTTGTAAAAGTGTGACTAGGTTAGACATAGACAGTTGGAGAGAGAAACGGCTGAAGTAGATGGGTGTGTATTTTGAGAGAAATGTGCCAAATTGGCAAGGGGGTGGAGTTCTTTTAATCCAGGATTTGGATGAGCGTGAGCGGGCCAGATACAGCACTTGTCGGTGCTATCAGCCACCCCCCTCATAGCCCCCTTTTCCCACCTCAGATGCATCCCCCTCCGCCCTCCTGCCTCAGCAGGACCTTCTATCCACCTTTAAAGCTCCTGAGGATCGGGACTCGGCTCCAAGTGCTACTCTGAGGTTGCAAAGCTATCTCCATCTGTGACACAGATCGGGTCAGCCTTGGCACCAAAACCAGGGTGCCAGGTCTCCTTTGCAAGTTTTTGTTGCTATCTTGTCAAAGGTCTAAACACAACAGCTGTGTTGCCCGCGCTTGGAGATTACATGAGTTGTAGCGACATCAGATCATAGTTAGGCCCCAAGCTAATCCAGCCAATTCAGCAGAATGCCATTAGCTAATAATTTTACAGAGCTGGGTTAGGGAGCTTTGCAGATGGGTTGGAGTTTTTGCACACATTAAATAATGATTTTTAATAGGGGTTTTCTTCCTAGAAATAATAAATCTAATTATTAAAACTACCTAACAACACAGGTACAATTTTTTTATGTCCAAATTTGTTTTTTATTGAAAGAAAAAAAAAAATCAGTGAAAGGTGGGGGATGATGTAATTGCCAGTGTCTGTGTGTGGAAATGATGACATTCTGGCGACAAAATTGAGAAGGGTTTGAAGCAGTCGCAATATTTCTGACTATTTGAGAACATCTGTTGCAGAAATTCAACCAAAACTCGTGCAAGAAGGCTGAGTCTCTTGATTCTCGTGGAAATTAAGAAACGCCAAAAATGTTTTGGAGCATTTTGTTGCAGCCCATTGAGATTTATTTTTCTTCATGGAGAAGCCACTGAATCCAAGAAAATACAAAACTATATTGTCTGTATATTATATTATATGTATTACAACACCCTTGCACAGTATTTATTTAGGTCTAGTTCCTCAAATCTTCATTTCTAACAGTGTTCTTCAATTATTTCCCTGCAGGAACTGTTTAGCTTTTATTTTAATTTGCTCTTTTCAAACTAGGCAGTGGAAGTAAATCAATAAATAGTTTATGTATATATTTTTTTTAATTAAACCCTCATTTGCCCCCTAAATGACAATTATGCAACTTCGATGGTGAGGCTATTGGTAGGTTTTCTAGAAAATCTTTCTCAGATCTGCAGTGATAAGGTTGTGTATTTAGAGCAGGACAAATGTGTTTGCCTTTTTGTGTGAGTGTGCCACTTTATTTAATTATTAACTTACATAAAAAGCACACACTTAGATCCAGTGAAATACAGTTTGTTAGCTTGCAAGTACAAATGTCATATTTACCATCTAAACTACTTGCTAGTGCAATAGCCCAGATTTTAACATTAATATACAGTATACCAATTTGTTTTGTAAAACATGCTGGTTTAATTACATCCATCCAAACCTTCGTCCCTAGTAGTGTTTTGTAATCAAAACCAGTTTTATTTATTTACCGGTACTTAATTTTGGTTTATGCTCATATTGTTTAAAAACTAGTCGATTCAGATTCATACATGTTAGAGCATTTAAATCCCACTTTTTGACACTGCCAACTGACAGCGGACACAGTTTTAGCTGTTTTGGTCAAACCTTGTAAATACGTCCATGCGTGATCTCATGTGAGACTCTCGGTAACTACCACACCAAGTTTTAGCTTCATATCTGTAAAAACTGACTGACAGTTATTGTGTTGATTGTTAATTAGTTGTGGTAGCCATCTTAACTTAGACAAACTCCAAAAGTTAATTAGTTGTAGATGAACATCCAATTATAACTTGCAGGGTTTACATAAAACATGTCCTGGGGCTCATGAGATATTTTGCTGACAGACAAACAAGACTGACCTCAACTGGTAATGTTTTAAGCAAATATCTCGCACATTATGAACACTTGAAGTTAATGAATGACTCAGCTACAACCACACCAATGTTTAGCCCAATATCTGTTCTTTTAACTGAAATATATATCCTTCTGTGTTTTCCAAGAACAGTTGGTTACGGTGGCCATCTTGAATTGAGTTGGCGCCAAAAGATAACTAGTTGTAGAGCTACATTTGATGATTATTTCCTGAAAGTTTTATTAAAATTTGTCCAGATAACAGACAAAACAAATGAGCAGAAACATTCTCTGCCTTGTAGTGGTGAGCGATAATTAAATAAGGTGTTATCAAAGTGTTGCAAAGATACTAACTCTAAAGTCTCTCCCCTTGCCGTTTTATTTCATCTCATTCCGAAAACTCATCCTGTACAATCTCATCCATATTCCCTGCCTCCCCTTCCCTTCTTCAGATCATGGCAGCAGCAGCAAGAGTGACTCAGGGCTTTCCAAGAATAGGATTCCCTTTGACAACCAGCAGGCAACCCATTTCCTTGCATTTGGCCCTGGGCAGCAGGGAGAAGAGAGAGAGAAACGAAAACGGCAGAATCTCCCACGGCTGTTATGAAGGGGGCGTATGGAGGCTTCATCTGAGGGGACGTCAGCAGGAATGAGCCAAATAAAATGGGAAGAGAAAGAGAGAGAGGCAGCAGGGAGCTGCAGGTTGCCTCAGGCCAGTTGAAGGAAAACAGCCCTACTGTGCATCCAACCACCACTCTATCCTCTTACATAATGTCTCAAGTTCAATATAGCTGCGCTCGGCTATTTAAAGCAGGCCTGTCTAGGCTTGCTGACAAAAGGTGATATACTTAGCAGCCGCAGCACAGCATTAAAGCCTCTGCTGGGGTTATATTAGTCACATACAAGCCCCAGGGTGTGGATTTTGGCAATGCAACAGTTATTATTAGCCTTGCAGATGATCTGAGCTGCAGTATATTTAAACAAGCCAAAAACCTCATCCTCCCCCCTCATTCGCAATCACTTCAAGGTCTAATTGTCTGCGTAGCTCAAAACAGGTGCCTTAGAAGAATTAACTAATCACACGGCACACACGGGCTTCTCTTGCACACAGAAAATGGCCAAATGATTACAAAAATAGTTGTATAAACGTGAAAAATTGCCTTGTACTTCAGGGCTCAACAGAGTTTGTGGCTTTTTGTATTTGTGTAAGGCAAACAGACTTTTGCAACATTGAGTAAAAGTGTCATCGGCGGTTAATGATTGACTTCAGTCTCACACTTTTTAGAAAAGAGTGCTGCAGCTCAAGAGCACTAGCTCAAAACAGATAAAAAAAAAATACAAAACAGTTTCAACAACCACATCAAGAAGGGAATATAGAGATCTTAAAGCAGCTAACAAGAATTTTCTTTTTTTTTTTTACTTAAGGATTAACAAGTTATGCAAGTTTTTTTATATACCTAAAATTCTTTAATAAATTCAATTCAATTCAGTTTATTTATATAGCACCAAGTACTTGAATACTAAATGAAATGCATTAAAAGTTTTATTTGTTCGCTATCAATTCACATAGATTTTCTTTAACCAAACTGTACCAAGAAAATACAGCTGATGATTATAAACACAACGTCAATCACCTCATACAGCAACGTTTCAGCTGCAGTAATTTACTTTATATTTGACTTAAAAAAAACATATTATCTTAGAAGTTGCACTGTATTTTGTCACTGCAGGCTGTAGCCAAGTTTATGGAAAATCTGTAAATTTACTATGCAGATAATTTACATGCTCTGCATTATACTGCGGCTAAATAAATCAACTAAATGCAAAACATACAAGAAGAAAAGCAAACCAAGAGTGGGTTCTGAGCGCTGCGGGAAACGTTTGCAGTGCTATCTTATCCCTCCACATGGGCCGTTGTTTTCCTGACAGCTTATCGTGAAAACTGACTCACTGCTCTCAGCTGGTCCAAAGACTCTCAGTGACGGATGAGGCCTGTTCCATGAACAATAATGACCAGAGGTGGTTTCCAATAATGGAAGGTCTGTCATAAACTGGTAAAAGTGAATAGCAAAAGCATAATAAAGTGATTCATGATTACGTCTTGCTTGTAACCCACACTGAACTCCAACACATTAACACTGTTGTGCTGAATAACAATGAGGGACGGCACAAACGGTTCCTCTATGACTCAGCTGCTTCAACATAAACACAATGAATACAAAATATGTGGAAACTACAACCCTTTCCACAGCCCAGTCAGTCACTACCTGACAGGAGAATAGATTAGTCATGATTCAAACTGTAGCAGGCTTTGATTGTCAGACTATTTTACACACATTTTGCACTTGTTTGCATCAGAGTGAGTGTGAAATGCAGAAGGATGGACTGACTTCCCTCCTGAAAAAGTGCAGTCCAGGTGTGCTCATCCTTCCAAACTGTACAAACGCTTCTGCTTTTGTTTTGGCATTTCAGTAACATATTTACATTCAGGTTTGTATAACTTCCAGTTAATAACCGCCGGTTATTTAACAGTCAACAATGGTGTACCACAAGGCTCAGTCTTAGGACCCACCCTCTTTACAATCTACATAGGTAACGTAGGTCAGAGCACACCTGATGCATCCTTACATTTCTATGCTGATGACACAGTTGTTTACTGTCGAGCTAAAACAGTTGTTAAGGATTTCCAGCTTTTGCAATCCACCTTTGACATCATCCAGTCAGATTTGTTCCATCTCAAACTTGTCCTAAATGTTGATAAAACCAAAGGGATGCTTTTTCCAAACAATAAGTCGGTCCCAGCAGTTCTTCCTCTGATTTTATCCTCAAATGGTGTCCCTATCGAGTTTGTCGATGCATATAAATATTTGGGTGTCTTGGTCAATTCGCATCTCTTTTAAGATTCACATGTAAAACCTAGTAATAAAGCAAAGTTGAACTGGGTTTCTTTTTCAGCAACAGATCCTGTTTAACACTGAATGCTAGGAAATGCCTTGTGACTGTGACTTTCCTTCTCTCCATTGTCTACAGTGATATTGTTTACATGAACGCTCCTACAAGCACCCTGCAGATGTTGGATGCTGTCTATCACGGTGTGCTAAGATTCATAACTGGTTCTACCGTACCCACCACTGCACCCTGTATTCACTGGTTAACTGGACATCATTAACTTCACACAGACTCTCCCACTCTTTAAATCTCTTGTCTGCTGCCTTCATACATCTCCTCCTGCATGTCTCTGTGTGAGTGCAGCTACAGCGTGCACTCTCAGGACATACCGGTATATAACGTGCAATGTTCCCTCTGTGAGGACTGAACTAGGCAAAGGGGCCTTCTATACTACGCTCCTGTTTCCTGGAATATCTTACAAAAAGATCTGAAGCTCTCGACCTTGACCTCTCTAAGTGGCTTTAAACATCTGTTAAGTTCATGACAAAACCAATGCAGACATGTTCCTGATTTAAGTATTCTACACCACCCTTACAACCTAGCTGTTTTTCTCTACTTTTCCTTTTAATTATCTTTTTAATTACAGTTTTATTGTCACTTGTTAAAAAATTTGTTTGCATTCTTTATGATCGTCTATTGCTGTCGTCGTTATCCACAGTTGTCATCACTCTGTTAAAATTCAGGTCTCTCTTGTAAATGAGTCATCGAGGCTCAATGGGATTAACCTGTATAAGAAAAGGTTGAATGAAAAAAAAAAAGTTTGATTTATAAGAACTTAAAGGCTTACTTTGCTGCAACCTTATAGCAAGAAGGTTTTGTTTTGATCTCTTTTGTTTCATGCAAGGACTATACCACTCACCTCCTGCCATAATCTACTAGCTATACCTTGGCACCAAGAGGTTTCTTTAGAGACATTGTAGATAAGATAATGAGTTATAAATGAGCAGCAGGTATAGGGGGCTCTTCCTACCCAGCCACTCAAGCTCTGCAGATCTTTTTCAACAGTTTTGTATCAATGCCATGTATGGAAACAAGTTACCTCCAAGGCAAACACGAAGCAAGATCTCAAACTGGAACATTCTTGCATAACAGCAGACCAGTTGGTGTGTTAACAGCAATCAAATGTCAAACAAGGAACAGTTAGACAAAGTACACAAGCTCCCCTAAATCAATTCAAAACGCTTAAAACATTTTTTTAAATAAAGTTTGCAAGTTGAAGCAAAATAGAACAGAAATAAGGAACTATGATATTTACACTATATTTCTGGGGCTCTCCTGATGCATGCTCAATAGACCAGTGGTCATTCCTAAGTTGTGGGAGTTTCAGATAAACTGAGACATGTTTTTTCTAAACATGACGTCCCAGTGGTGTTCAGTCCCCAAAATACATTACGGCAAAAACTGGTCCATCCCAAAGATCCAGTCCACCAGATAGAGTAATACTGTGTATGCTGTTCAGTGTCAGGAGGGCTGTGATCAGTCTTACATCGAGGAAACTAAACAGCCACTGGCCAAACGGATGGCCCAGCACAGAAGATCAACATCATCAGGCCAGGACTCTGAGGTTTACACTCATGTCCAGGCCAGAGGTCACTCTTTCAGAGATGAATATGTTCACATCCTTAAACAGGAGCAGAGGCCTCCGTGTTCAACTGTCCCCCTCTTACAATGCTAGTATCACTCAGTCCTCTGTGAATAGCAAGTGGACATCAGGGGACTAATGATCGGTCTTTAGGCTGATGGTCCTCCTTTATCAAGTGAACAGCTAGTTCTGGCTGTCACCAGCAAACTGGTTGATCCATTATGAGAAGGGACTATTTATAGGACTTAGTTTAGTGCAGCTCCTCAAACTGACAATGTCTTTTGGATAAAAGACGAAACGTTTCAACAAGAAGAATCCACCCAGAGGACCTAACAGCTGTGCTCTCACCTCATTTTCAGACAAGTTTTATTTAAATCATTCCTTTTTTGTTTATAATTCAGGCGAATAGTCTGATCAATTATATTAATCACATTACGCCCTCAAACCACTCTGTTTGCCTTCATCCAAACCCCTTAATTACATACATATCCAATAAAACACAGAGCTTTAATAGAGTTTTTCCTATTTTGTCCTGCAGCCATGGGTATTAGCTCTGAAGCAGCGGTGTACATCATAATATGTAAATAGCAAAAACAAAGGAAAAAACTCCAGCAGGACTCAACAGTATGTAGTCAAGTTTTAAAGTTGCACATATCAGAAATAAGTTATTAAAAGCTTTTTTTTTTTTTTGAAACATGACCTCATTAGTATTCAGAAAGTTCTGTGTAGGTGGTTTCCAGCAATGCTGGGAGATAAAAACAAGACACTGAGCCGCAAATGAGCTCAAGTTGATCAGAATATTAATGTGCATAAAAACATTCTGTACAATTCAGCTAAATCTAAAATAATGGAGCAAAAAGGACCTCCAACATAACACTTATTTCACTGAAGTCTCCAGTAGGAAACACAAGATGCAATCTAATAAGAGAACAGCTTAAGTATATTAGCATAAGTGATGTCCAACATTGTCTCCCTATCAGAAAGTCAGGATAAAACGTTCCCCAATGTTTATAAAAAATTAATTTCAGGCCAGATATATGCCTCCCCTGTGGTATCTCAGCTCAGGAAGTACAAAATGAGCCACAAGGCAGCAGCCATACATGTTTCGACCACCGGTTCACAACGGCAAGTAGCAGGTGAACACACCTTTTTAGCTCAATCCTAGCATCGCTCCATTTCTGATCTGCTGGTGGTGCTGAACCCTGAAGAAACAACACCAGGCCCTTAGTAACCCCACTAATTTTTATTTTTTATTATTCCTTCTTTTGGCTGCTTCATTCTTCAGAGTCAGCCACAGCGAACTAAGTCGCACAAAGACTTGGCGATTATTTTTACGCCAGATGCCCTTCCTTCCACCGAGCTACCACAGCCCTGTGTGGAGCAGAGAGCTGCTATCTAGGACGCAGATGGAGGGGGTTAAGGGGCTTGCTCAAGGGCCCAGAGTGGGGCAAATGAGGGTGGAGACAGGTGTGGATGCTTCACCAATCCCATCCACATTTAGATGTTGTCTGTACTGGGAGGAACCAGCGAAGGCCCATCTTCTCTAACCTCTGTGCCACCACTCAGTCACCAGAGTTCAAGATCAAGTTGTTTGTCATATGCAGGTTAACACAGGGTTAACAGTACAATGAAATGCATAGGATGAGAAGAACCAATTTGACTCGATTAAAAAAAAAAAATCAAAGAACAAAGAATACTAATGCATGCAATAAGGGTACAAAAATAAAGTACCAAAAACTGAAAAAATAATTATAATACAGTACTGTATTTACAAGATCCTAAAGAGAAAATAGTGAACAACAACATGGTATGATTTTAACAGTGAATGTAGAATGAATTTGAATAAATAAATATTTCAAGGTAGTAATAAAAGCTAAAAAGCACAAAATATACAAATACTTATACTTGTATAATTTATAATACTTATATACCCATGAATGCTTAAAGCAAATCTCATCAACATTTGTAAAATGTAAACGGGGGAGTATAATTCTACTGAGAAAATTAACATTTTTGGCATCTGGTTATTCTAAGCCTTTCATTTTTATTTTATTGCTACGATTTATATTAAAGTTACACCTTTTTCTTCTGTGGAAACATCTTTTATTAGGCTACGGCATTATCCAGAATCATTAGCAGCACACTAAACACTAATGGACCTGCTCTGTGGAACACATTAATGTCACCGTTTTTATTTTCTTGTCTTAATACATGACCAAATAACCCCCTAAAAAGACATAACTTTTTTTTTTAACATGGTTCAAACCTTTAGGTAACCTAGGAAAGACGGTAATCTGAACATCTTTATGTTAGGAACAGACTGCAAATTATATTGAAAAATTTATAGTTATTGTCCTAACAGTGAGCACAGTGTTGATATTCCAAAGAACTGCTTGTACTGAAACAAAATGAGCTACTATAAATTTACCTTGACTTTATTTTCATTGCCACTGTACCATGCAACAGACAGTACTGTATTTGTATTTAGAGACATACCAAATGGTAGTGTAGCTAGGCCCATTGCGATAAACAATAAATCGATTAATCAATTAATCACATGATAAATGAAAATGATTTACCTCATTTTCATTTATCGGCTTTATTGTTTCTTCATGTCTCTCTCTACTGAAGACAACTCAACTCCAGTGATCTTCAGTGACTCCTCCCTTTCTCTTTTCTCTTTAAAATCCATTTAACTGTCCAAAAATTTGATTTTTGGACAGTTAAAAGCAGCTAAGCTGAGAAGCTATAAGCTACGAGCTAACAGGCCAACCTCGGGAATAAACCTCCGTCTTGTCAAAGCTCCAAAATTCACGGTTGAATCCTGTGCCTTCGTGTAAAAAGTTGATTTTCTCTGTAAAAAGAAGCTGTGAACTTGTTTACTGACATTTTATTAAAAACTTTATGTGACAAATGCTATGCTTAAGAGCTCAAACCACAACAAGCGTCAAGGGGCCTCCTTCCCATTTTTCTTAAAGAGACACTCTGATCGCTCCCTCACTATCCATCCTTCACTTCAAACAGTCGTATACTGCCATCCAGTGGTCAAAGAAGGTACTACACTCAAAACAAATCAGCATTTCTTCTTAAGTTTGACAATAATTACTAATTATTGTCAAATTCAAACAATATTGTTTATTGCAATAATTTCTGAGACAATTAATCGCATGGAAAAATTCGTTATCGTGACAGGCCTAATTGTAGGTAGCATGTTTGTGTTGTGGTTGATCCTCAAATCTCAGCTGTCCAGGGTGTACTTGATGTAATGCCTCATGAATAGGTGAGATAAGATAAACAAACACACACACAACTCTGAGCAGGACAAAGCGAGGACGCAGACAGTGTTGTGAAAGGCTGAATTCTCATCATAATAAATGAACCAATCAGCCTTTCTGCTTCCTTGTTTCCAAACACCATCTCTTGTGCACATGAGACAAAACTATTTCCAGCAAGCAGCTCAAAATATAAACTTCAAAAATACATTGAATAAAAGCATCATATTTGTAAAGCCGAGATAAGACGACAGGTTTCGTCTTCATATTACTATAATACATGTAAGGCTGCACAAAGAGCACAAGGACTGCACGTCCAACAGTTTGGGACACAACGCCGTCCCCACCTGTATAAAAGTGGACAGTTTGTATCAACTGTAAACTCTGGGGATGTCAACGCTGCAACTTTTTTTTAGATGATATCAGGCAGAGTGGTCAAGAGACAAACAGACGGACATAACTTTTTAGAGGTCACTTGGCAGAAGACAACTATTTATTGCACTTCTGAAAATTAATGACCTGAAAGAATTAATATTTCCCCCCCCCCCCCCCAAAAAAAATATGCGTGTTAATACGACCAAATCTGTCAAAATAGGTTCATTGTATAAAAAATAAAAATAAAAAAAAGAAAGAAAAGGAACATGAATGTACTGGAAAGTTCACAGAGAGGATCATTCTAGAAGTTTTCCATTACATGAAAGATCAGCAAATCCAGTGTTTTTGATAAACATGTCATTAAACACCTCCACACACACATATACACATGTGTATCACTAATACAGCACTTTGTACAAGAGCAACGCTACAGAAGAGTAAAAATATGCACTAAAATACAAACAAAATCCCATACTTCAATACTTGGCTTTGCTTAAAATATGAACTTTGTGTCACAAATATTAATGATCCGAGAAGGATTTTAATTTTTTTAACTAACATCGTGAATTTTTGAAGATAACTGGACATAAAGTAACAGAAGGAATCCCGACTTTGTGGTGGATTTCATCACATTTTAAGATCCTTCATCGAGTCGTTTTGAGCTGAGATTCACCGAATCATTGGCCAACTAAGATACAAAAAATTACCAAGTAGGAAAATTAATATCTAGTTTAGTTTTAGATTGATTTTTCAAGTGGTTAGTTTTTTTTTTTTATAGTTGTTTAATATTTATGTACAGTTTAGGTTAAGCAAATATTTACTTTTTAATGTGAAAAATATATTGACTCCCCCAAAAATCTGTGTTGTATATCAGCCATTGATATTTTAAAATCAATATACAGTAATCAGCTAAAGAAAACTTATATCAATGGATTTGTAATTTTTGTCTGACAGATCATGCAAACTGGTTGTTTGAGGGGAAAAAATCAACATAACTTTATAAAAACCATTAATTTTAACGTTAAATATACATTTGAACAGATCCTGGAAGTGATTAATTATTTTTTTATGAAGGTTAATCACTGTAAACCATTAACTTTGTGGGATTAAAAACAAAAAAAAAAAAAACCATTTAATGTAAACATTTTAGGGCTTAATATTTATAACACTTAGAAGCCTTAATTATCTGGAACTTGAACACATGAAAAATGTTCAATTAAAATACAGTATAATAAAATCTTCACCAGTTACTCGTAAAGTTGTAAAATTAAATTCAACAAAATCTACCACATTAGTCCCTGATTGTAGATTAAATCAGTGCAATACTATTTATTTTGCAGCAACTAAAGCAGTAAACTGAAGTTTCCAGTGTCGGTTATTCGATCCATCCTAGTGAAAATTCATAATTACGAGCCAAAGCGAGGATTTAAATGTTGGAACGTGAACGTCGCACAGGGAAAGTTCAGGCTCCGGGCTGCCTGCTGTTCCTTCAGCGGGGGATCTGTCCGCAGCCGCGGACTGTTTTCACCGCCTCACTTCAGCCTCGACGCTCCGTGACAGTTCAGCTCGCAGTTTCAAAACAAAGAAAAATGTGCTCCACTTTACCTGCGAGACGTCATAGCACACTCTGAAAGTTGTCCGGTCTCCTGAAGCGTTCCCCTGCTGCCGTTTCGGAGCCGCCGCGCCGTTAACCAGCTCAGACCGCTGAGTTGAAGATGATTACTGACGCAACTTCCGGGTAGTACCCGTCAAAATAAAAGCTCCATTTTTTTATTGTATTTTTTTTTTCATAGTCGATGTGCATTTCCTATTTATTGTTTATATTTTTTACCCAAACATCTATTAAAAAATACAAAATACAGTATACTCTTTTGCAACTTATCTTTCTTTTGCCAAAGTTTACCATGTTACAGTTTCTTTTTTCTTTTTCTTTTTTCCACAAATATCTTCCTGAGTAGCTTCCATCCATCCATCCATTATATTTTACCCGCTTCTTCCATTTTGGGTCACAGTGTTGCCCATATCCAGCAGGCACTGTGGGAGGCAGGGGACACCATGAACATGTCTCCAGTCCATCACAGGGCCACCACCAAACAACCATTCACTCTCTCTCTCACATCTATGGACAATTAGAGTTACTAATCAGCATAACATGCATGTTTTTGGTCTGTGGGAGGAATCTGAAAAAGCCCACACATGCATGGAAAGAACATGCAAACTCCACCCAGAAAGGCCCCCCGGCCAGGATTTGATACAGCAACCTCCTCACTGAGAGGGAACAGCTCTACCAACTGTACCACCATGCAGCTCTCTTTATAACTCTCATTTTAAAAAATATTTTGCAGGCTATGAGGTTCACACTATTTAGCCTCAGTAATATATTTAATTATCTGTCTGAAACATCACTAAAGTTTACAGTCACACATTGTTGTTGGCATTTGTCTACCAATGCATAAGCACTGAATCATGCTTGTCTTGCTCAGATGTTCAGTCCTGTATCTCAATGTGCAGCTTCAAAATAAATAATGCAACATGCACAAAATTGTGAATCTTAATCCAGATGTGTGGTATATTTTTTTGGTCACAGAATGTTGCACAACACAGGCCAAAATTGTACAAAAAAAATGTGAGGAAAAAAAAAAAAAAACCGGGATGGCCATTTTTATACAAACTTTTATAATTTTTTACAAATTTTATCACAGAATGCTCAACTGACAGCTGATGATGTCACACTAAATTTTGAGCTGTCTGAAATGTTTTTTTTTCTTTTGCATTCCTCTCACTTGCTCAAGTTGTTTTGATCATGATCAAAATATACATAAAAAAGTAGTTTTATTTTATTTTATTGTTTACTTATTTCACCCAGTGTCTCTCACTGCTGTAGTTTTGTCTCAAACTCCTCCAGTACAGAGCGGGCACTCCCAGGCTTCAGTCATAGTTAAGCTCAAAGTATTTTCTTCTGCCGTTTATAGTTCAATTTTATTTTAAAGATTCATCTTTTAATTATTTATTGATTTATTTATTGCATAGCTATTAGTTTAAAGTGTACTATTCAATCTGTTCCTGCCTGCCACTTCTTAAAATGGCAGTCAGGGTGTGAAGGTTAGTGATTATCATGGTAACCACACTGAGCCACTTGCAGAACTTTAACATAATTTTATCTTGGTTCTCTTTACATTTTTTTAGACAAATTTGTAAAATTTAGTAATTTTTTTTCTTACCTTAAATTTCATAAAATGTTTTGTTAGAATTTTGGGCAGGAAATGCATTGACACAATGCATTTTCCTAATTTTATTTAATGTACATACATAGCAATTGTTTTTATGGCATCTAATATAAAGTGATTGTCAAATCTTTTATGCACGTTTGCTCGATGTGGAGTGAGCAGCTGAAAGAAAAACATTTGCTCCAGTGGAGGCAACAGGAATCTAACCCCTGCAGGGAACTCTGTGCAGCTGTATAGCTCAGCCTCAGTCATTTGAGCGATAAGGCTGATCTATACCTCCTCTTGTGTTACACATTCATTACGGACAGCCTCTCAAATCTGAAAAGGTGCACACTGGTGGTGCATGAGAAGAGCAAACGTCATCAGCCCTGGTTATCAGTGTAGGTTAATCTACTCGGTGATGCTTGGTCTTATGCAATTGTTTGTGAGCCCACAGGCTTCACATATATGGATTTAATTTTCCACTGTTGGACTCAGTGAGCAGCTGCAGCCTGCAAACACACAGTCAGATTACAAAAAAGGGAATTTCTCCTCTCTGTGGATTCTCTCCAGCAGATCTTTTTTCTTTCTCTGCCAGAAAACGTTGTGCTTCAGGCAGCAAATGGATTTGAATATTGAGTGTGTTAATTGTATTTGATTAGCAGCTAAAATGATCCCATTGATTGTGTTTGGCAGTACAAACTAACAGGGATGTGAGAAAACTTGAATCACAAGCTGGCAGGACTCACGGAGCTTAATAAGTGAGTGACACACTTAGAAAACACACTTACTGTGACCTATTAAATAAGGCCATTTGCATATTTTGCATATGTTTATAGAAAAGAAACGAAAAACACTTCTTTGTACCTGTCATTTAATAACTGGAGAAAAGGGACTTTGGCTTCCTTATTTATTTAAAAAAGACAACTATGTTCTTATGAAATATTGTGTGATTAAACGAGCCTTCTTCCACTAGTTCAATATCAATGAACATATTGTCCCAAAAAGAGGCAGAAAAACTGCTCCAGGCATTTAGACTATTGTCATTTTTTTATTATAAGGATGTCCAAAAACTCTTTAAAAAGTCTTCAGTTGATAGAAAATATTGCCGCTAGAGTTCTGATGAGCATCAGGAGGAAAAATCAGAGGAAAATCAGTATTTGAACACACTGCAACTTTGCAAGTTCTCCCACTTACATCATGGAGGGGTCTGAAATGTTCATCTCAGGTGAAGGTCCACTGTGACAGACATAATCTAAATAAAATAAAATAAAATCTGGAAATCATAATGTATGATTTTTTTAAAATAATTTATTTGTGTGTTACTGCTGCAAATAAGTACTGGAACACCTGTGAAAATCAATGTTAATATTTGGTACAGTAGCCTTTGATTGCAATTACAGAATGCTCAATCTCCATTTAGTTTGTGGAAGGTGAAGGAGATTACTCTTCTGTGACCGTAGGGACCGGGTGGATGAATATGGAGCAAGAAGGTCCTTCAGATAATCTGGTGAAGTTCCATTTAAGCATTGATGGGCAATGAGAGCAATTTTATACTGAATTCTGTAGGTGACAGGAAACCAATGGAGGCTATGGAGAATGGGTGTAATATGTTCAAATTTTCAAGCTCAATAAAATCCTGGCTGCACTGTTTTGAATATATTGAAGCTCCTGAAGGTTTTTGCTGGGGATTCCAGTAAACGGGGAGTTGGAGTAGTCAAGCCAAAAGTTCTATTTTGGTCTCATTTGACCACATAACTTTCTCCCATGACTCCTCTGGATCATCCAAATGGTCATGGGCACAGATGGGCCTGGACTTGTGCTGATTGAAGCAGGGGGAACTTCCGTGCCATGCATGATTTTAAACTATGATGTCTTAGTGTATTACCCACAGTAACCATGGAAACAGTGGTGCCAGCTCTCTTCAGGTCATTGACCTGCTCCTCCCATGTAGTTCTGGGCCGATTGCTCACCTTTCTTAGGATCACTGATATGCCACGAGATGAGATCTTGCATGGAGCCCCAGTCTGAGGGAGATTGACAGTCATGTTTAGTTTCTTCCATTTTCTAATAATTGCTCCAACAGTTGATCTTTTTTCGCCAAGCTGCTTGGCAATTGCCCCGTAGCCCTTTCCAGCCTTGTGGAGGTCTACAATTTTGTCTCTGGTGTCTTTGGACAGCTCTTTGGTCTTAGCCATGTTCGTAGTTGGAGTCTTACTGATTGTGTGGGGGGGACAGGTGTCTTTATGCAGCTAACCACCTCAAACAGCTGCTTCTAATTTAGAATGATGAGTGGAGTGGAGGTGGACTATTTAGAGGTGGACCAACAGGTATTTGAGGGCCAGAATTGTTGCTGACTGGCAGGTGTTCAAATACAGTACTTATTTGGAGCAGTAACACACAAATTATTTTTAAAAATCATACATTGGGATTTCCAGATTTTTTTTTTTTTTTAACGATTATGTTTCCTCCATGATTTCTAAGTGGGAGAACTTGCAACGTCGCAGGGTATTCAAATACTTATTTTCCTCACTGTATTTCTCCAATTTGTTTCTAACATACAAAGTTCTCAGCAACAAAGCTCTAGTCTTATTTTTAAAAACTTAGTCTCATATTTCCCTTTCAGGGTATTTTGTTCTCAGACTTCCAGTTTACTTGAGGTTCCTAGAGTTTCTAGAAGTAGAATGTAGGCAGAGCTTTCAGTTCTTGTAAGGTTCCTAGAGTTTCTAAAACCAGACTCGGAGCCAGAACTCTAAGTTCTTGTGAGGTTCCTAGAGTTTCTAAAAGTAGAATGGGAGGCAAAATTCTCAGTTCTTGTGAGGTTCCTAGAGTCTCTAAAAGAAGAAGGGGAGGCAGAGGTTTCAGTTCTTGTGGGGTTCCTAGAGTTTCTAAAAGCAGAATAGGAGCAGAATTCTCAGTTCTTGTAAGGTTCCCAGAGTTTCTAAAAGTAGAATGGGAGGCAAAATTCTCAGTTCTTGTGAGGTTCCTAGAGTTTCTAAAAGAAAAGGGGAGGCAGAGCTTTCAGTTCTTGTGAGGTTCCTAGAGTTTCTAAAAGCAGAATAGGAGCAGAATTCTCAGTTCTTGTGAGGTTCCTAGTGTTTCTAAAAGCAGAAAGGGAGGCAGAGCTTTAAGTTGTGAGGTTTATAGAGTTTCTAAAAGCAGAAAGGGAGGCAGAGCTTTCCGTTCTTGTCTCCCTCTCTTGTGGACCAAGCATCTGTCTGTGAGGCTGCGTCTTGTCTACTTATTAGATTTACATTTTTTGTTTTAATAACAGTTAGGGTTGGTTCTAGGTTTCCTGAGCTATCCCTTAGTTAAGTTGCTATAGGCTTAAACTGCTGGAGGACAAACTGACCACATTTCCACTTTCTCTGCTCTTCAAGTTTGTATTTGCAATTATTGTTGCCATTTATCTTGTGTCTTTCTTTTTCTTCTCGTAAAAACCTTAGATCAATCCTTCCATGTCTCTTTCCTGTCCTCTGACATCCCAGCCAGACGAGACAGATGGTCGCTCATCCCGAGCCTGGTTCAGGTTCTGCTGGAGGTTTCTTCCTGGTAAAACAGAGTTATTTCTTTTCACGGTCGCCAATGTGCTGCTCGGGATGGGAGATTGAAACAAAGAGGATTGAAAACAATTTGTTGACTTCCTTCAATAGATAACTTAGCATTTGGCATTTCATCATGTACTGTGTGTGAAAGTGACGGTATTCTGAACTAAGTTTATGATTTAAACTCTTTCATTTTTCATTTAGGGATTAAAAACTGCCCAGAAGAATAAAGAAGCACAGGATTTTTAAAGGAACTGTTCCCTCATTTTGGTTTAGAATCGCATGAAAGACAATTTGTTTGTCTCCAGAAAGCTTGAGGAAAAGAAGCTGGACTGATCTTCAGTAATCTCTGCAAAAACATTCCCCTTATTTTTATGTATGAAGATAAAACAAATTAAAGGAAATCTTTGAGGTTGAACATAATTCTTATTCTTAAACACAACCTTACCCCCTAAAATTCCATTTTTTTTAATCTCTTGTTTTTAATTGATAGAAGTGGAACTAAAACAAATTTTAAAATGCGAAACATTATTTTTTGTTTTTTCAAGTCACTTTAATCACAATAATAAAATTATATTAGGACCACATGAACTCTGTATCTAAATATCAAATTAAAAAAACTGTTAATATTTTTAAACAAATTTTTCATGTTTTTTTTTAATGACATTTTAATGGCAAACATATGTTGAAAGGAAACGAGTGACTGTTGACAGAACTGTATATTGCTCAAACAGGTCTTATGTGGGCAGTGGGTTAATTTTCAGATACAATTAAATTATTTAGGACACATAAATGTAATACACAGTTTAAATAATTACTGAAAGGACTTTATAGTTATCCTGGTGTAAACAGAAACAGTTCCTGGACTGAAACATCCAGTTTTATCACCATGCAGACTGATGTCCTGTTGAGTCTACAAGTAATAAATAAACTCAAGAACACAAAGCCTTGTTTCCCCCCTGGGAACTGCAAACCATCCATCTACCCCGAGGTGACTCCCTCTATTAGGGTGTGACCTTTGACCCCTGTGCTTTTAAAATCTGTCTGTTTTTAAAAGAAAAAAAAAAATCTCTGGAAGGGCAAACAAAGAGATCCCATATCAGGAGTGATGCAACTGCTAGACTGGTGATGCAAAAATAACTTTTCTTAACATGTAAATGGCAAGTTAATTTCC
The DNA here is from genome assembly GCA_031762415.1 of Simpsonichthys santanae. NCBI lineage: Eukaryota > Metazoa > Chordata > Actinopteri > Cyprinodontiformes > Rivulidae > Simpsonichthys > Simpsonichthys santanae. The sequence goes on along the minus strand of JARVLU010000103.1, from coordinate 29,589,809 downwards.
ATAGGTTAAAAATAACAACCAAATCAATTTATTGAGAAATTCACAAAGAGCGCTTTTGTGAGGTGCTGTTTTCAGATAAAAAGCTTAAAAGGAATTTAGCTAAGAGAAGACCAGGATTTTGCTGGGAAATTCATTTATCAATCTTTTAACAAACTACATCCATGCAACAACGTGGGGGCTCGTCCGGGATTTGAAGAACTTTGACAAGACTTGAACAAGTTTCCAGTGATTACAATAGTGTGTTGGTTTGTTTTAGTGATGGGCTCAGTAGTTTTGTCGTCCTCTGAGGTCATTTAGGTCCTCTGCTTCTCTTTTAAGTCACACAAAAAGTGATTTTTGTCCTCTTTTTGTTTAGCCTCCTGTTTACAACAAAGTTATATTGTTATCCTTTAATTCCTGGGTAGCTCTTTAATGAGAATACTTCCAACTTATTAACAAGAAAACGAAGTTTCTGCAGTTGAAACTCTCACTGGACAACTCTTTCATCTAAATTGTTTAATTGAGTTTTAATTAACATAGCCTTCAATGCAGTGCCCTTCTCCATCATTAATGTCAAATAATTTAATTTAATTAAATCTTGGGTTTAATAAAAATGCTTCTGACAGACTTGGGATTCCAGCATATGTGAAACTGCACAGCTGCCATTCTGCTCAGTTCTGGGCTTTCTATCCCCATCAGATCAGATCAGACTGCTGTAGGGGATTGGAAATACATACAACGCTGCTGTAAGCAGAATTGCTGTTTGACTGCACAATCTCATGTGTCCAAACAGTATTGGTTGTGACTCTCAGCTACTACCACATAAAACTTTAGCTCCATATCTGTAAAATTGACAGAGCCATTTTTGTGCTGATTAATGGTAATTAGCTGTGGGACCCAGCTTCACCCCACAAGTCGATCAGTTGCAGAAGCACCTCCAGTGATTCTGTTTCAATTAAATCAGTTTGCTGACAGACAGTGGTGATTTGAATAGTAAATGCTAAAGCTTTAAGTAGAGATGAAAGTAAGTAATTATGGGCTAATACAAAGTATTAAAATGCAAACTGACTCAAAATGAAAACAAAAAGAAATACAATGGGTTCCATTTGGTAGACGTTTTATTTTATGGTGGAAGGAACACAAGACAAAGGTCATAAAGTTAGTAATGTTCAGGTCATGCCACTCTTTACTCGGTGCACTGGCCTTTGACGAGGTCTGCGCAGTCTGACAGTAGTTTACAGAGGTCAAACATGGAGGATTATCCACATGGAGACATAAATAAGAAACAAAAACAAATTTAAAACAGTAAATAGAAGTTTTTTTTTTCTTATTTTGTAAAAATCCACAAGGGAGAAGCCCTCTGGAATGTTTTTTCCCCTCCTCTCTATGTATGGGGATTATTACTAGTCTCATCTTTATGCATTACTCATTTACATTATTGGAATGAGGCTAATACAGCGGCTAAAATAAGGAAACGGTTACATGGATGACGTCTTTATGACCTGCTCACGTGAACAGGTTTTTAAGGCAATTCAGTTTCCGTCAAAGCCACGCACTGTTGTGTCCAATTACAACCCAACTGGGTTGATAACCCCCCCAGTTTGTTAAAATAATAAAATGAAAAAAAAAAAAAAAAAAAAAAAAAAAAAAAAAAAAAA
>JARVLU010000103.1:29574160-29588072 GCA_031762415.1 Simpsonichthys santanae | reverse complement strand
AAAGTCTGAGTGCAATGGCCACCCTGTGCAATCTCCTGGCTCTACCTCAGGCTGACGTTTTGCCTTTATGTTTTATTTCTCAGACGTAGATCAAACTGTAGATATTCAAAGTGAAAGACGAAAACGACAGAAACGCTCAAGTTGGGCTTCGGTCTTGACTCGGTCTCTGCTTGAACGTAGATGTTTTAAGATGAAAGTAGAAATAACAGAAGCACTGGAGTTATCTGGAATATGTCTCATTTCAGTCTTGGCCATGAGATCCAAAAAAATAAAAATAAAATAAAAAAAAACAGCATGCTGAAGATTTTTCCAACAATTCAGGTCCTCAAAAAATTAATAGTCCATGTTGGTGTCTGAGTGACTAGAAGACAAACACACAAATCGACTACTTAGAACACTCAAAAAAGTATTTTTGGTAAAAAGTCATAATGTATCAATAAAAAGACATGAAGAAGTAAAAACCTACTTGAGTGCAGGATAGACAGGAGAATTAGCAGGATGTTTTGTATCACTGACAATATCCAGCAGATCAAACGGTTGTGGAAACTGATGCCTGCAAGAAGAAGCAGGAACCTTAAATTTATTTCGTCAAGACCTGGTTTTGAGATTATTATGAGAGGTCTCATCAGACTGCAATATGTTAAAAACTATTAAAACAAAAGTTCTACTTGTGTGTTGTTTTTACAGTAAAATGAGCTAAAATTTGCTTTGCAGTTAAAAAAAAAATCTTTAGACAAAGTTGCAGTGAAGAGGAGTCAGGCAAACATATGGAGAAAATACATTTTTGCTCTTCTGATTTTAAGAAATGCATAGTAAGTCAGATTTCACTAGTATCACTAGAAACTGGACATGAAAGTAGGTGAAGGAAATAAATGAGAAGAGCTCACACTTACATGGGTTGTGAGGAAATTGCATCCCTGCAAGTGTGAAAAAGTGGAACAGTCAGTAAAGTGAAAAGCAGAAGGATGGTCATTTGTTGAACAGGCGTGTTAAAAGTTAAACTTACAAATTCAGGTCTTGTAGATCAGTAGAGGAAATGCCCCCACTGTACATGGAAGTAAAAGTTTTATATACAGTCAGTAAAGTAATGAAAACAAATACAGTATTGACATTTTCTTTAAGCGACTGTTCAGAGGTTTCTAACTGGAGTTCTGTGGAAATGTTATGAACTATTAATATCTCACCTGGTGTAGATGAACAGAATTAAGAGTTTAAGTCCCAGTCTGGATATTTGTTTTCAACAGATTTGTTTTTTTTTTCCCCTCTATCTACACATTCACTCAAAAACACTGAATATCCACATCAATCAAAAACACAGAGGAAGAACGTACTTAGCTAGGCTAAAGATGACCTCAACACTATTCTTCCTTTTGATATTTGTACATCTTTCCTTAAGTTATTTACTTTTTCAGCAGAAAATTAAGGTTTAATGCTGAAAGGACGAGGATAAAGTGAAATAGTTATTTGGTTTTCTAACAGACAAGATGGGCTGCACCATCACTATTTCTGAAACACAGAGCCTCCCGAGGGTCACATAACGAAGCCTGTCTCCTCAGTTTTCTACATCTGAGTGTGCAGATTTGATAACGGATGTTATTCAGTTTGAGAACAAACATTAAGTCATAGTTTGGGTTCAGAAACACACATACAATACAGCCTAACTTTAAAGCAAGTCATACTCCAAACAAGTGTTTTATTTGGAACCACCATAAAAGTAACATAAGGATTGAAATTCTACAAAATGTTCAAATTTGCCTGCACGTTTCTAACTGAACCCTTGGAATGACATTTAAAGGAGATATAACGGTCTGATTCCTAAATGCCTGATGGGACGTGTGTGACTACACAGACCACGGATGTTATTGAACATTACAGCTTATACTGAATTTCTCAGAGGTGGACAACAGATCTAAATATCCAAATATAAAAGGCCCCAGCAAATACAGAATAGTTTTCTTTATGCTTATACCTACAAATAAGTAAGTTAGTGCCAGTAAGTAAGTACGCAAGTATCAGTTAAGTTAATACCGGTAAGTAAGTAAGTATCAATAAGTTCACTTACAAATCCAGTTCAAAATACTTCTGCATGCCTACAAATCGCTGAACAGTCTCCCCCCATCTGCTACAGCCGTATGTCCCACCACGTTCTCTGAGATCAGTGGACCAGTTGCTCCTCACAGTTCCAGGAACTTGTCTTAAGTGCAGAGGTGACAGGGCCTTCTCTGTAGCAGGCCCTAGACTTTGGAACGGGTTACCTCTGCTTGTCAGACAGGACCCCTCCTTCTCGGTTTTCAAATCATGTTTTAAGACCCACTACTATTCTGTAGCTTTCAACACCTGATGATCTGTGTTTGAACCTGTTTGCTTCACACAGGTTAGTCGTTATATTTATTATCTGCAATGATTTTATGTCTATACAGGTAGTCCTCGACTTACGAACGAGTTCCGTTCCTACGGGCCGAACGTAACCCGATTTTAACGTAAGTCGGACATCACACGAGCCGACACTTATACACCTTCATGTACAGTACTGTTCAGTTATCAAGCACTTTGCCTATCCTAACACAGTACCCTACATAATGATAAAAAAACACATACATGTGCAGTACTGTACATTTTGATGAATAAAATACATTTTATTGATAAATAAAAAATATATTAATTTCTTACTTTGAGCTGGTCAAGCCTGTCTCGTCTTTTAGCATGTTAGCTCATTGCACGTCCGACCTCTGCAACTTCACACTGTCTAAACTGTTTACAGAAAGGACTGTAAGCATATTCACTTCATACATTTGGAGCCAGAAAAAGAGTTAATAACTTACTGAAAGTTGTTTCTCCGCAGTGTTCATCCATCCAAAACTAGTTGGGCCTGTTAGCATTAGCCGCATTATAGTATTAGCCGAAAAAAAATGAACTAACAGAGTGAATCTTAGGACACCAGAAATGGTTTCCCTGTCTGGAGCTTGAATACACACAACATAATTATAGCTTCAGGGTAAATTCCCCCTCATGTACAGAAGAATATTACTTTATGGGTGAACAGACAAGTCAGACACGGCTCCAGTGTATCTTACTAAAAACATAAACCTCCACAGGTCACACATTTGCTAAATTTACACTTAAAAATTGCAGGGCTGTACAAAAACTCTATGATTTAAGGAGGGAAACATAATTAAGAACTCAGGGGGAAAAAAAGTACAAGACCATTTGATACTCAACCACGAACAGGCATGATTTAGTCGTAGAATATTGCCAAGGTTCTCATATCAAAACAAGTGTCGTCTCAGTTTATTGCGTTCAGCAAAGACGACTTTGCGTTGCAACAGTCCACGGAAAGTTACAGAACCCATGCGCTGCTATGTTAACTTGCAAGGACTGCAGGATCTATTATGGATCTTTTTTTATTTTCAGTTTTTGCAGCTGTTATGGCTTCAAAAAGTCACAAGAACACCAGTCTCTCTCTCATCATCATTCTTTTTCTCATTCTAGAGCCAAAACAAAATGTGTTCCTCCGGGAATGTTCCTTTATGATCAAAAAAAAAGAAAAAAGAAGAAGAAATTAAGTCTTTTTATTGTCTTTTGTGTGGAAAAACTGACTGTTGTTTGCTTGACAGGGTCGTAGCTCTCTCCTTGCTTCCTCTCTCTGTCCTTTTTCTCTCCAGTCTTTGCTTCCAGCACCTCCTTAAGGTCAAATACGGTAACAACTCTTGCAAAACTGCTCCCGAGAAAAATACAAAGAAACCAAAACCAATACAGGGAATAACAATCTTAAAACGTCGTTTTCAAATCTGTACTTTCTGAAAGTGGGAAATAAGGAGAGGGGAAAAAAAAAGGCAGAAAATTGAAAACTTTGGGGAACTAAATGTTAATAAACAAACAAAAACCCAGATTTAAAACCAACATTGCAGAAGTGCATGCATTTATAGTGGTCAACATTAGTTCATCTGCTGATTGTAGAACAGAACGCACAACAGTACATGATAGCTCCAAAAAAGAACTCATCTTACATATTCACAGTCTTAGGTATTATTTATATAGTCTATATTTATAACATTTATGGGTATTTATGATTCATTTCTGGACTGATGACTAATGATATGAGAGTCGTGGAACGCAGAGTTCTTTTCTCCGTCACGTCGGGTTGCAGTGTTAGTGAGTCATACTTCAAAACTAAAGCCTCTGATGGGACCGACTGGAGAGGTTTTTCCTTTATTTTTTAATTTCAAAGGTGTGAGATGGGGGTTGATTGAGTGGTTTTGACAGTGCACTTGTACACTGCAGCAGCTTGACTGATATTTGAAAAGTCTTATTAGGAAAATATAGTGGGTTTCTTGAAGATTTATGCCAACACATGGTGTCCCAGCTCTCATGGGGGAATGTATGTCTTTATATTTATAGGTCATGCTCGGGGAATGAACGTATGGCACCAAGACAAGGCAACAGCCAGAGATAATTAGCAAGGTCCACCGCATTCAAGTAATGAGTGAAGCAAAATTGAAATGTGATGATTTAAAATGAAGACAATATGAGGAAAATATCTTTTTTTCCCCCACAAATACTTTTTATCCTCAAAAAGAAAGGTTGAAAGTCTATAAATGTACTGTAAATGTAGATATGAATTGAAAAAAGGAGAAACAATTACAAAAAAAAAAAACAAACAAAATATTTAAACCAAAATTAGAACATATATATTTTTTTCTTACAAAAAGCAATGAAAAGTATACAAAAATAGAAAATAATTACAGCAGGAGACATGGCGCTTATGGAGGGAGTGGGCGGGAGGGTTTCTTGACGTGTTTCGTTTTCGGTCTCGCAACGTTTTGTCTCTGCCCGGTTCATTTGGAGGCGGAACAGTGTAATATTTTAGGGCTGTTTAAGGCGTCCTCCACCAGGTGGACGTCCACACCATCCACCACCACATCCTTGATGCAGCCCATGAAGCCAGTGCTGTAGGCCTTGGGCAACCGGCGGGCCACTGCCAGCTCCTCTAGACCACCTGAGAAGGGACAGACGCAGGGATTAAACATCAGAAAGACATTTGAAACATTACTCACTAAACTGTTAGCCTTGGCTACTACTGTCTATGCTCTATGAAGTCAGTGGCTCTAACATCACCATCATGACCCCCCCACCCCCCCCAAAAAAAGGCATGTTTGTTTGTCTGTTAGCAAAATACATTATGAATCATTTAATTGATTTCGATGAAATTTTCTGAAAGTAATCAGTGGGTTCAACAAAGTTAAGTCAGGTCCTCTGGACGGTTTCTTTGTGTTGAAACATTTTGTTCTTCATCCAAAAGACTTCATCAGTCTGAGGAGACACAACAAACTCAGTCCCATACCCATACGTATTACACTCACAAAGTGGGCCAACCAGTTTGATGGTGATAAGATGGTTTTTGGAGTCCACCTTCTCCTCCATCGACTCCTCTGAGGCAGCCAGACTGCATCTGTTGACTCCTCTGGCTGCCTCAGAGGAGTTGACGGGGGAGTGGGCCTGTCACGATAACAAATTTTGCTGGGCGATTAATTGTCTCAGAAATTATCGCGATAAACAATAATATTGTTTGAAGTTTAACAATAATTAATTGTCAAATTTTAGACGAAATGTTGATTTGTTTGGAGTGTAGTACCTTTGTTGTCAACCTGATGGCAGTATACTCTGCTTGAACCAAAGGATGGATAGTTAAGCAGTGTGTCTCTAAGAAAAATGGGAGGGAGGGCCCTTGACGTAACATGGGCTGACATGGTGACATGGCATTGCTCGGTGATTTGAGCTCTTTGGCATAGCATTTTTCCCACAAAGCTTTTCTAAAAAAAATAAAAATCTGTAAACAAGTTCTCAGCTTCTTTTTGCAGAGAAAAACAACTTTTCACACAAAGGCACGGGTTTCAACCATGAATTTTGGAGCTCGACAAGACGAAGTTTTATTCCCGAGGTCGGCCCGCGATTTTGAATGGTTAAAACAGATTTTGAAGAGAAAAGAGAAAGCGAGGGGTCAGTGAAGAGCACTGGAGTTGAGCCGTGTCTTCAGTAGAAAGAGAGACATGAAGAAACAACAAAGCCGGAAAATGAAAATGAGGTCGATAATTTTAATTCACCATGCGATTAATTGATTTATTGTTTATCACAACGAGCCTATGGTGGAGAGGTCAGACTCCAGAAACCATCTTATCACCATCAAACTGGTTATCCCACTATGTGACGGTGCTACTTATGGGACTGAGTTTGTTGTGGCTCCTCAGACTGATGAAGACCTTTGGATGATAGAAGAAACATTTCAACACAAAGAATCCATCCAGAGGACATGACAACTTTCTTGGATTTTTTTTTAACCTGGATTATTGAGCATGAGCTTTGATGTAATCAAAGGGTTGACATCTACAAAATATTAACATTAGGACTCAAGCCAATTCAAGATGGCCACCACAGTCACCTGACCCTATAAGACACACAAATGGCTATAACTTAACCAGTTTAATAGATAACGAGTTAAATTTTTCCGTATTAGTAGTTGAGCATTTTCCTCAACACATACTCTGAGCTCAACACAAAACCTGCCATTAACAGTTGGAGACAACTCTGTTAGCAAAATATTCCATAAACCACTTGATGTATTTTTAGCTTTTGGAGTCAGTCCAGTTAAAAATGGCTGCTGCAGCTAATCAACTTTAGCCACCATAAAAATGTCTGACTGTAAATTTGACCAGATTTTGAGCTAAAATTTGGAACAGTAGTGGGTTGGAGTCAGACACAACACGTACGAGGAGTGAGAGAAAATAGCTAGAACTATGTCTTTTCTCAACATAAGATCATAGTTTAAAGCTCTGGCATGAAAGGAGGCTGGTTTCCATCGCAGGGCTTCAGAAGACAGCACTGTTTCATCACCAGCAGAGAAAACCTCGGCATGATTAATAGCTGATCTTCTGTGCAAAACTCAACTTTCAAGATCAAACAGCAGGATGAGGGTTTGGATTTCAGAATAAATTAAAGTGGGAAAACTCCCTGAAATAATGTAAAAACAATCAAAGCCGCTCCTCGGTTTTGTCAGGTTCTTACAGACGATCGTGTTAGTTCACATGACGACGGCAGATGATGGACATGACAGGCTGACGGTTTATTCTTCAAATCATCACGATCAATAAGAGATGGAGTCTGACGGCAGCTACAGAAAATTTAGACAAAGAAGAGACGTTCTTTTTTTAAAATCTGACAGCGCGGGAGTGCAAAAAATGTGCTACAACTGAAAAGAGGTGACGAAGGTGGGCGATAAAGTTTTTGCCGGTTGGATCCTTAATTGAACCTTTATTTATACAGGTTAGTCTCAATGAGTCATGAAGACTCATTTACAAGCGAGACTTGTTCCAGACAGACAACAATAAGCTATAGTAAAATGCAATTAAAATAAAAGTAGTGTTATAAAACAATAAATCAAGGTGCCGTATAAAACAAGATGACAGTTTACTGCATCCTAAATGCACAAAGGAGCGTTAGGTCCTTCGTCCCAGCAGCTGTTAAAGACTCTACAACCATCACTGCTCCCAACAAACTCAATAAGTACTAAATACATGCTGACCTCTGCTAAAACACACACTCTGCCTATACTGCTGTATTGTAAATAGTCTGCCCTTACCAATGTTCCAATACATATTGAACATTATTATTAATATTGCTTATCTTATTTCTTTATATATTGTTCTTAACATTTAGGAACTTTTGTGTGAATCTTTTTATCTGTTGCTGCTGTTACACTTGAATTTCCCATGTGGGACAATAAAGGCTGTTTCTATTCTATTCTAAAATACTACAAACAAGAACATATTTGCTTTGATGTTTCTATTGACATTATCAAATGTTTAAAATACTCTAAAGAAATCAAGGTGGACAGCTTCAGTTCCTGTTGCAAGGTGTTCCAAGTTGCAGGAGCTGAGTACGAAAAGGCCTTTTTGCCAAGTTTAGTCCACACTGAGGGAACACTGCAGGTAACAATGGCCTGAAAGCGCATGCTGTAACTGACAATGTGACATGCGGGAGGAGATATAAGAAGAAAGAAGACCAAGGAGGGATTTATAGATGAAAATGAACCAGTGTGAGAGCCTCCGTGTAGAGAATGATGACCAGCTGACCAGGGAGTACAAAGTGCAGTGATGGTACGGTAGTTACAACCAGTTATGAATCTTAGTGCGCCATGGTAGGCAGCGTCCAACATCTGCAAGGAGCTGGCAGGAGCTTTCATGTAAATAATGCCACTACTGTATAGTCAATGGTCGGTAGGAAAGTTACAGCTACAAGGTGTTTTCTGGCATTCAGTTAAGAAGTGTCTATTTCTGAAAAATAAACCCAGTTTTAATTTCAATTTCTTTACCAAGTTTTCAACATGTGACTTAAAAGAGAGATGTGCATCAACCAAAATTCCCAAGTATTTGTAAGAATCTAGAAACTCAGTAGGAATGGAGGAGATAGGAGGAAGAACTGCTGGCACCAACTTTCTGTTTGAAAACATCCCTTTGGTTTTATCAGCATTTAGCACCTGCTTGAGATGGAATAAGTCAGACTGAATGATGTCAAATGCAGACTGTAGTAGCTGGAAAACCTTGGCAACTGTGTTACCTCAACAATAAACAACAGTCTCATCGGCATAGAGATGTAAGGACGTGTCAGGAATGTTTAGATGTACAGTACTTGTGCAGCTGTAAAAAGAATGGGTCCTAAAACCGAACCTTGTGGCACACAATTAGTGACCGTAAGGTAGCTAGATGAAGTACCGTTCTGTTGAATACATTACCTCCGACCTGAGTTGTGTTTGTGTGTCTACAATATCCAAAGACCTGCTGGAGGAATATTAAAGAAACTCTCGGAGAGTATTTAATGGATGTACATCGACAAATGATTCAAGATGGCTGCCACCAGGGTATACTAGACTTTTAATTGTGTAAGTGCTACTTAAAATAGTCCCACCAGTAAATTTAAGCAAATAATTACAGTTAGCTTATAGCTGCAGTTTAGCTAAAATTAGTTTGCAGCTATGGTTTTGCAAATTTTAGCTTTTCACAACAATTTTGTTAATTTTTTTATTTTAGCTACAGTTTAGTTGATTTTATCTTTTAGTTATGGTGACATTGGTTTCAATTTTTAGCTATGTGTATTACATTTTTGCTTATTTTCTGTTTGAACTTTCCAGTTCAGTCCTGAACAAATCCCATCAAATTCATTCAGCACTCAGCATTCACGTTGCAACTTGCAATTTTTCTAATTTATTATTCATTCCTATTAATTACTGAGTGTGATTTGAGCCACTCTTTTAATCCAGCAGACTCAAAGTTCTCATTAGTTTTTATTGCTGAATCAGCATCAAGCTTCTTTATTCGGGATTTCCTGAGTGGCTTGTGAGGTTTTACCTGGCTGCCGTTTCACCTCAGATTTCCTCACCTTCTCTTCCTTGTTATGTTGAGCCGTGAGTTCATATCCCTTTCAAGCTCGTTACATCCCCTGTCCCTGCCCCCATTAATCGGATTGTGCGCCTCCGAATCAGGAGTCGACAGGGCTAATTTCATGCACGTTACAGATGAATTAATGATGAGCGGTGAAAAGGGGGATTTAAAGAGAAGAAGGGCTCACGATAGGAGGGCCGCGTGAGGATTATATATTCTTGCTGCGGGGCTCGCTCAGCACCTGTTCCACTGCGCTGCCTCCCCGTGTGTGTATGGATACATGCACCTGAGCGCACCTCTGCATGAGGCGACTTCCTTAAATGTCACTCGGCCAGCTTCTCCCCTTAAAGCTGCCTCTTTTTCTGCAGTGAACTTTGCATACACACATATACAGTATATATATATATATATATATATATATATATGTATATACTGTATGTGTGTGTGTGTAACTGTGAGACTTTGTATTCCTCCCTCCAATCTTCCGTTTTATTTTCTCAGTTTTCTTTCCAGTCGGGCAGTCTAAGTTCTTTCAAAAGCAATTCTTCAAAGCAGGTTCAGACTCAAATAAACTGCAGGCAGATAACAGGCAGAATTTGGTCATTTTAAACACAGAAAAGCAAGAACTTAGGAGTTACTTTGATAGCTTTTCATTTTTCTTCTCAAGACCAAAAGAGACACTTTTATTCTCACGCACTGAATTCATTTATCTCTGCTACAGACTTTGATTATTCTTTACCATGACATTAATTTATCACTCATATTTGGCAGTATTTAATGGTGGCTAGTATGCAAGCATCATATTTTCCGCCATACACGTCGCACCGCCCTATAAGTTCCATCAGCCCAAATATGTCTAATAAAGTGGAAAAATCCATAAATATGTTGCTTTGCTGTGTAAGTCACATCTATTATGTGTCACCACTGACAATCTGGAAATGTGGGCGGGTGTTGTGCCAAAAATCAATTGGCTGCCAAATGGTGGCTGCGGAAGCGTGCACGAGAGGACTTTAACAAGATTAACACTCAAACACAATTATGTGTTTGCTCGAAATTATAGCAAAGGTGCGTCTCAGTTTAACTTTTCCTTAATGAATTCACTTTAACGGTCAAGTCAGCTGCATTTCAAAAGCCGATTCGCGGAAGCGGGAGCGTGCACGAGAGGACTCGCTGTGCATTTCTTTGAAATTTAACAAGATAAGCACCTAAAACAATTATTTGTTGCTCGACATTATAGCAAAGGTGTGTCTCAGTTGAACTTAGGCCTGTCATGATAAACAATAAATCAATTAATCCCACGATAAATGAAAATTATCAACCTTATTTTCATTTAGCGGCTTTATCGTTTCTTCACGTCTATCTCTTTCTACTGAAGACACAGGATGACAAGGCTCACCTCCAGAGCGCTTCACTGACCCCCCCCCCCCCCACACACACACACACACAAACACACACCAATTAACCATCCAAAATTGCGTTTTTGGATGATTAAAAGCAGCTAAGCTGAGAAGCTAAGCTAACAAGCCGACCTTGGGGAAAAATGTTGGTTAATTAGTATTGAGTGTAGTACAAAAAAAAAAGGTATTACACTCAAAGCAAATTAAACATTTCTTCTTAAATTTGACAACAATGATTAAATTTGCCAAACTTAAAGCAATATTATCATTTATCACAATAATTTCTGAGACAATTACAGTAATCGGCCAGCAAAATTTGTTATTGTGACAGGCCCAGTTGAACTTTTACTTAATAAATGAACTTCCATGGTCAAATTAGCTGCATTTCGCTGGGCAGCACAGTGAAATGAAGCTGGTTCGACAGTTGCACCTGGTGAGCTGGACAAAGGTAGCAGGCTATGGCAAGTTGATTGTGTCATTAATAGCCACTTTTACCTATTACATGACATAACGGCATACCACACTACTTGAGTGCCATCTAGCGGCTGAAAATGGTAGTGTCCAATATTTTCAGTCAGAATGAATGAAGACGGTCATATCTCAGCCAAAATTTGGTTTATAAATATGGAAAAAAAATCCATAAATACGTAGCTTCAACGTATAAGTCACAAGGCATGCAAATTATGCAACAAACAAAACAAAACATAACTTATAGGCTGAAAAATACAGTATACTAAAACATTACAGTGCTGTCAAATAATAGTTTCTATTTTTGCCCTTTGTGTCACGTCTAAATGTTTCAAATCAGAGAACACATTAAAATGAGACAAAGATAATGAGTAAGTACAAAAGTTACCTTTTTAATAGTGACTTTGTTTACTAAGGGGAAAAATGCTATCCAAACCAACCTTGCACTAGGTACAAAAACCAGTTGCCTCCTTTGTCAAATCATGAACCTTATTTTTAAAAATCTATATTATTTCTTTCCTCACAGTTCGGAATGAGCAATCCTTTGGCTTCATGGATGACATTTTCAGACTCACTCAAGTCAAAATGATAGTTTTGGTCGTTTTAATGAGCATGTGTGAGCACGTACCTAACCAGAGAGCTCCGTCTGTGTCCAGCTGAGTGGCTGCTAAAGGTGACGACCCTGTTACCGCTGCCTCGTTGCCGACCTGTAGAGAGCCGTCTCGGAGCGCTCTGAGGAGGAGAAAAGGGACAGTTGTGGTTAGAAATCAGTTTGATGCGTGCTTAATTTGTAGTTTCCTTCAATATGAAACATGAAATCTCTGTTGCTCCACTTCCAGCATGCTGAAGTGTTTGCCAAGCGGCGTTCTGAACGAGCCCGCCTCGCAGCGAACAGATGCTTCATTCATTTAGACGGCTCCTCGCTGCACACACTGAGGAATTCTGAAGACAGTGCAAATTTGAACACGCTAAAAGAAGATCTCGTTTAAGGCGAGCCACACACAGACACAAAATTATGCAACTATGTGAGCTGAATGCAACATTGACGCTGTTTTATCACCACCCAAAATAAACAATCTCTCAGCATCTCATGCGTTATCTCTGTAAGCCCAGGATGAAATTTGACCAAATCCCTGTTTAAAATGGAAGCGGCGGCCTTTCGGGGATCAATTGTTCTTGCCTTAAATGATAAAACCAATCTAATTATCCGCCACGGGTCCATTCACAGCAATGCTGAAAACAAATGTTCTGCAGCGATAAAGCCGAGAACACGCAGAAGGTGTTAAATGGCTTCCTTTCAGTGTTCGGGCTGTTAATTTGATTCTAATGAAGAAATCAATTAATGTGACATCAGTGTGCGACAAAAAAGTATCGCATGTTTTGTGTTTTTCCACTTCCAGGCTGATTATCCATCTATTATAGATGTATTCATCTGCCCGGGACTGTATAATTGTGTCCAATGCATAAATCATGTATATAAATGTGCATTAACACGAGCTACAAGCTTTAATCAAATTATAATCTAGCTGTATCAAGGACCCACAAAACATAAATATTGCCTGCTGCCGGAAGGCAAACATGGAGAGATAATATCCTGATGCATGCTCAATAATCCAGGTAGAAAAATCTCAAAAAGTTAAATCTGGTCCTCTGGATATTTTTTGTTTGTTTTGCTTTGTTTTGTTTTTTGAATGTCCAGAGGACCAGACTTAACTTTTTTAGATGGAGTTAATGTTTTCACCTGAAATATCTCAGGAACCACCGGACACTTTTAAACAATGGTATTCATTGAGTGTGCCTCTAGAACTGATTCATTTCTGGAGTTAATCTTATTCAAGATCGAATCAAAACGGTTACAACGCTGTATTTTTTTTTTTTTAACAAAAGATGATCTTATTTATAGCATGAAAAGTGACAGGTGTAATATTTTTCAAAGCTAGGCCATTGATTTTTGTTGTTTTAACAGTAAAATAGGTACACTAAAGAGCACTGTGTTGGAATCCCCACTGATTCTCTCCTAATTTATTGTTTCAACCCATCATACATCTAATCATAATAATCTTAATATAATAAACATTTCTCCGTAATTTTTATTTATTTTTGTCATCTTTACTTCAATTTTCTTTTCAAATTAGATCTATTTTACTGTCTTCACAGGGAACTTTTACTTGAACAACATAATTCTGCAGTGCTAAAATAATAGATTTATATAATGAAGATATTAGTAAAATATTAACAGCAAAATAAAATAATAGAAAATTGACAATAAAACACACAAACACACAAAAATCTATTTCATGCTTGGCACTAAAATGTAAAAAAAAAACAAACAAAAAAACCTAATACACTAGTCCCTCGCTACTTCGCGGTTTGACTTTAGCGGAAAAGCTCTTCAGTGGACTTCAATTTGGTCAGTTGGTCCCTCAACAACTGATAACATTTCTTCAAAGAGAAGCTGATTTGCCCTGTTGGCACACAGCTGGATATCTCATCGACTTGGAAGACTTGATGACGTGTCTATCTCTGCTGTCATCTGTGAATCTTAAGGACGCATATTTAATTGGATTTATGACAACTGGTTCCTGCTTTTTGGATTTGGCTGGTTCCTGGTCTATC
>JARVLU010000103.1:29475826-29491054 GCA_031762415.1 Simpsonichthys santanae | reverse complement strand
CAGAGAGTGGTGAAGGCTGCACAGAAGATGTTGGGGTCAGTCTCCCCACCATCACAGCCATCTACACCTGTAGATGAAGGAAGAGAGCCACCTGCATCATGAAGGACCCCACTCACCCAGCACACACACTTTTTGCCCCACTCCTCTTAGTGTATTTTTAGTTGATGTTCTTAGTTCATATCTTAGATCTTATTACTGTTTTTTTTACCGGAATATTTTATATTTTTGCTGGATGTAACCCTGTGTACATAATTTCGTTCCACCACACGTACCACGTGGTGGAATGACAAAGAAACACTGACATGGACTTTGAAAGTAGCAGAAATGACCACAAAAACTTGAATTTATCTGTAAACAGCTGAATTTAGCTAAGAAATGCTAAAAGGTTAGCTGAAAAGGAAGCACACGCTTAAATTTGCAGAAGTGGAGAAAGCGCAATTTTGCCATATTAGGCTGAAAGAAGCAGAAATTAGCACAAAGGTGGAAATTATCTGGAAAAGGATGAAATTAGCAACAAAAAAGGCTGAAAAGTAGCTTAAAAAAAGGGCAGAAAGAAGCTTAAACTCCCAGAAGGAAGTTGGAGAGAGAGAGCACTTTTTTTTTTGTTGCTGAATTAGGCAGAAAAAAGTTGAAATGAGTGAAAAAAAAAAAGTGAAATTAGATGAAAAAGCTAAAATTAGCATAAAACAGCTAAATAGTAGCTGAAATAGCGGGAAAAGCTGAAACTTGCAGAAATAAGCTGAAAGGAACAAAAGCTGAAATTAGAAAGAAATTAGAAGCACAAAAATGCTGTAGTAAGCAGAAATAATCAAAGGAGCACAAAACGAATGAAAAAAAAAACAACAGCTAAAAGTTGCTGAAAAAAAAAAAAACGCAGTTTGCACAAAAAGCTAAAGTTGCACTAATACCAGCAGTCATAGCACCCTTCTCCTTAATGAGGTGAACGTTTTGATATATGATTTGTTGAAATAGCACAAAAATTGTGGAACGAGAAAGATGCTGAAAAATGTATGGAAGAAAAATAGATCACAATAGAGTGACTGCTTCATAAACGTTCACACAATAAAGAGACACAGGAGCACTATAGTGTGAATGCTGAATCAGCAAAAAGAAAAACACTGATTCTAGTGCAACTACTTAATAAAGCTGTAAAACATCTGCATGCGTGTCCAGGCTGTTTGCACTCATGCACGCGTATTAGTTTACTAGCTCCCGTTAGTTTTTCAGAGAAAACGGAAGCAATGCTTGTAGCCGTCTTGTTCAAGAAACAGAAGCTGAATGGACACACGACTCTTCACTGCACGACCAACCAAGCCAGACGAGTAAAATGGGACGTGTGCGTGTCGATGCGGTGGGTTTTATTGATCCGACTGCGTCGCATGAGATGGCACCGCAGCCCGGGAGAGAGGAAAACAGCATCTGTCCCTCTCAAAGAGAAGCAGATTCAAACTTAAGTCTGAGGAGCTGATAGATATTCCCTTTGCTCCTGTGTGTGTGTTTGTGTGTGTGTGTTCACATAAAAAACGTGGGAATGCAGCAAGTTTGTCACGCTGCCCGTTTCGGCTCCAACAGCCTTTATGACTGAGCAGTCAGCCTGACATCAGGCGTCCCTGGTGGATAATAGTTTCATCTGTGTGTCTGAGTCCAACATTATATTTCAGTAATGTGGCGTGCAGGGCCACTTTGATGTGCCAGAGCCTCGTCGTGCTCCATTTCTTCAGTTTTCTCCCCATCATTGTCTCCATTTCTGCTGACAGTGTGGCTGGCAACGTGCCCGCTGCATCAAATCTAATCAGATCTGCTCAGAGGTCTCAGTGACACAGCAAACTCAGCGGAGACGGTGGAATTACTACAAAATGTCTACAAAAATTTAATTCTCCTTCTACTGGGGTGGGAGGAAGTATCAAAAATTGAGTTATTGCAATGTGTGTGCCAAAAAACAAACAAAAAAGTATTTTAAATTCCACAATTCACACATTTGTGCTCTTTGCAATTGGCATCCTCAACACTGAATGATGGCCCCACTGTGGTCACAAAAAAAGATTTGCCAGAACGCGGAGAACTTTTTCAATGGTCTTAATAGTTTTCTGAAGACCATATCAAGAACATAGCAGGCTCCCCAGTATGAGTGCTGGAGTGTGATAGGTCCACAATGGTTTTGAGCTTGCTCAAAACTTCCATAATGAAGTTGTGGTACTTTATCATTGAGGTGGATGAGTAATGGTGACGTGGGCTAGAGCCCACCAGGGTGGCTTGGAGCTTGGAATAGAGCCGCTGCACCACTGCACTGAAAGGAGTTTCTCTGCAGTGGTTCGGACATTTGATTAGGATGCCTCCATTTGGAGGTTTCCCAGTCAGACACCACTAGGAAGAGACCCTGGTGCAGATCCAGACTCAGAACTGGCAGAAACGATTATGAATCCTTTCTCACCTGTACGGGTTTGGACCTGTAATTACTGTCAATCCGTCAGGTGGGGTTCAGAAATCATGGTTATAGGCTGGGGCCGGGTCGGGTCACAACATAAAAATGAAGCAGCAGCAGAAAATGGATGGTGGGTATAGAAAGTATGGTGAAGTGTAGCAGTTTCACACGAAAGGTTTTTATAAACTCTGCAACCTAGACATGTTCTAAGTCCTAGGTCATGTGGGTCTTGGAGAGCATAAGGAGGGGTCCATTCAGTGTGAACAAACGGGGGGATGGGGGCGGTAGTCTGAGATTGTCATTGTTGTATGTTTCCATACAATGGCAAAATTCATTCTCTGCATTTAACCCATCACAGCTGGGATACACCCAGGTGGAGCAGTGGGCAGCTATGTAAGCACCTGGGGAGCAACTAGAGATTAGGTGTCCTGCTCAAGGACACCACGACATGTGGGAATGGCTGGGAGTTGAGCCTGCGGCTTTCTGGTCCCAACTCGGCTGCCCTACCACTACCCCATCTCAGCCCCCATTCAATAAACAAGTGTATGTTGATCCATACCTGAAAGTGTGACTAATGTTAGCTTTCAATGCCGTGTAAAAGAAGAACTGAGGTTTAGTAGCATCAATCACATGAACACCATTTAAGCTTTTTCTGTTACTTTGGTTACTTTAAAGTTTGAACACGTTCAAACTTAAATAAGGGGCGGCTGTGGCTAAGTGGTTAGAGCAGTTGTCCTCTAATGCGAGAGCTAGGGGTTTGATTCCACCAGCAGTCACATGCTGAAGTGTCCCTGGGCAAGACACTGAACCCCTCATTGCCTCCGATGTGTATCCCACCAGTGTCTGAATGTGACAAAGTGCTGATTATTCTTGTATAGATCTAGTAGAGTGCTGTATGAATGGGTAAATGAGGACACAGAGTGTAGTTTAAAGAGCTTTGAGTGTCTTGATAAGATAGGAAGGTGCTAGATAAGTACAGTACAGTCCATTTACTATTTGATTGTTTTAAATAACTTAGATAAAATGCATATTTTTGAGTCCAAGTATAATTCAACAAACAACTTAGAAGTTAGAGCAAATCTGGACCAACTGTTGCTAACAAAGCTAGCCGACGCTAACTACTGACACGCCTCCCTTTGCTCCACATTTGCGCTTATTGGCTGTAAAACATGCAAACAAAAAGCCGCTGACTCATTGAGGTGCCCTCTGTCAGACAGGAATGGACACATCTGTACTAGGCTCAATCTAAGAGCCTCAAAGTGCAAAGCTCTGCTGTGATACCACTCATATTGTGTTTTTCTACTTGTTCATTGACTGTGGCACAAAACACCAAATCATCAGGTCGACATCTGTCAGAACTTCCTGTCACATATTTGCCAGATGCCATTTGTGTGCATGAAGGGTGTATTTGGAGACAATCACAAAGCAAAGTTCAACTGATAAGAGGCGAGAAATGGCAACACTGCAGAACATAGGTGTTCATATTACAAGGCAGCAGGACAGGAGATACTGATCTACTCGTACATGTCTGCTGCCATTTTTTAAGACTTGTTTTGACACGTGTGTTTGTATCTACAAAGTTATCTGATGCTGTAGCGCAACTCACATCCAGGTTCATCTCGCTGACTGGGTGTGAACTTGTGAGGTTATCTTCAGTGAGGAACAATCAGGGTTTAGTAGATAAAAATAGCAGCTTGGTTTACAAAAAAATAAATAAAACGCTGAGTTATGAATTCTCATCTTGTAGGGAAACAGGAGTAAAAGTCCATCTCCTGATGTAATGCAACATAAAGCAAGAAAATTAATATAGCAATGCACTTATAGTCTCAGATTACTGAAAGCCATCATGTTTTGCTTTAGTTTTTAAAAAAATAACCAGGAACGGTTTCAACTTGCACAATGCAACAAAATGGTTCTTCTGCCTACTGTAGCTAAATGAGGTTTTATCGCCTGTTGAGTCATAGAGCCCATCTAAACTCATCAAATGCTGAGTCAGCATTTTGGTGTAGTTAAATTTTCATAAATAAATAAATACGCCAAGTTGTGTACAATTTGATGATATGCATAGCAAGCTTGTCCTAGGCACCTTTATTTTAGTAAGACCTGATTTATTGTAGGCAATAGGCAAAATTTATATTAGGCAATATGTAAAATCTTAAATACAAAATATGTTAATTATGTTTCAACGACTGTTATACATTACGTATATGGTTTAGTTCAGTGATCACCAATCTCAATAACCTTTTTATTTTAACCAGGCCAATCCCATTGAGATCACAGATCTTTTTTGCAAGGGAGGCCTGAAGGCAGCCCAACATGCATGTTTTTGGTCTGTGGGAGGAAACCAGAGTACCCAGAGAAAACCCACCTAAGCACGAGAAGAACATGCAAACTCCACATAAAAATCCTAAATCCAACCGGGGATTGAACACAGAACCTTCTTGCTGTGAGGCAACAGTGCTAACCAGTGAGCCATCATGCTGAATAAACAGATTGTTGCCAAAAACCAAGAATCGAGGGGTACACTATCAAAATTAGCTTTAGTCATCCCAAAATGCTTATTACTGTAATAATATTACAGTAGCGATAACAGGCTGGGTCAAACAGGCAAACCAAACAATGACAAAACTGTTTTGGCCTGCCACAGTAAACAAATCAATTAATCGCATGATAAATGAAAATTAGCGACCTCATTTTCATTTAACGGCTTTATCATTTCTCCACGTCTTTCTCTTTCTACTGAAGACACTGGATGACAAAAGGTTCAACTATGGTGCTCTTCACTGACCCCTCCCTCTCTCTTTTCTCTTTAAAATATATTTTAACCGTAAAAAAATCACATTTTTGGATCGTTACAAGCAGCTAAGCTGAGAAGCTAAGCTACAAGCTAAGCTAACAGGCCGACCTTGGGAAAAAAACCTCCGTCTTGTCGAAGCTCCGAAATTCACAGTTGAAACCCGTGCCTTCATCTAAAAAGTTGTTTTACTCTGCAAAAAGAAACTGACAACTTGTTTACTGATCTGTTATTAAAAGTTTTGTGTGAAAAATGCTACGCTAAAAAGCTCAAACCACACCGCGCGTCCACCATTTTCAAAACCAAAAAACAGTAACAAGAGACAGCCCGTGTCACATCAAGGGGCCTCCCTCTCATTTTTCTTAAAGAGACACGCTGCTCGCTCCCTCACTATCCATCCTTCGGTTCAAACGGTCTTATACTGCCATGCGGCGGTCGAAAAAAGTTACTACATGCAAAACAAACATTTCTTCTTGCATTTGACAATAATTACAAATTATTGTGAAATGTCAAACAATTTGATCATTTATCGCAATAATTTCTGAGACAATTAATCGCCCTGCAAAATGTGTCATTGTGACAGGCCTACTTACTGTTGACGAAAAGAAAACTATTCAAAGCAGAAAAGCAGCATTGTTAACTAAACAGACTGTTTATGCGGAGATCAACAAGGAAATACAAGGTCCTGGATCAAGTGGCACTGCAGAAACTGGAGAGAAGGACTGAACAAAATGTTCAACTGGGGGCTACATTGTTCACAGCTGATGCAGTTCATCGATATGCATAGATTTGCATCAAGCAGTAGGAGAAAGTTCAGTTGTTTTACCAACGTTGACATGTGTTAAAGGAAAAAAAAAAAAAAAAAACGGGAAAATTTTGCAAATTGGTTAGTTTTACAAGAAACGGAACATCAGCTGTAATGGTGAACTTGCTTGGCATCAAAGAATTTGCAGGGAAATGTAGACGAATATGCTGTTTCATTGTGAGCGGCCGGGTTATTCTTTCATTCAGCTCCATGTAATAGACACTTTCAAACCCAACAAGAAAAACAGGAGCTCCGAACTATTTGTCTGCAGCTCATATTTACTGCTAGCTTTCCGTATAAAGAAAAGTGTTCTGGGAAAAACTTTCAAACTAATTTATTCTGTCTGTGTCTCAAGAAGTCTTTGAATAACCTGCATTAATAATCTGCTTTGGGCTGGTTGAACATTGATTCTGTCATTTTGTTGTAATCTGTTGTGAATTTTTTCTGTATACAGTACTTTAAAAATAATTTTCACCCCTCCCAAAAAAAGACCTTTGGAACAGTATTGACTCATCTTACAGGCATTTATTCATATCTGTCCAATCAGCCAGCAAACACACTCTAAAACCACAAAGCAAAGAAACGTTTTGGGAGTGTTATGCTCCTTTACCAAAGAGCCACTGAAAATTTCCAAGAATATTCAACTGAAGCCGGTTAGGCAGCCTCAAAACATCTAGGAAATTACCTTTCCAACTTGCCACATCTTTACCTTGAACGTTTAAGCACAAAAGATCCAAGGGGAGGTAAACTTGGGTGGGGTTCTTTCTTTCTTTCAAGGATTCTAAAGCTACTGAAGTCACGCCTGCATGTTCTTGAAAACAACAATTCAGTTTACCCTGCAGAAATATTAACCATCAGGGTGGTTCAGAAACATTAGTACTGTGAAAAATGGTTTTCATATTTCATCCACGTGTGTTCTTTCAGCTTTTCCCCCTTCAGGGGTCTCCTCAACGAGTCATCCTCCTCCTCTGCATCCTCTGTCCTCACTCCATCTACCTCCATGTCCTCTCTAACTGCATCCATATATCTCCTCTTTGTCTTTGTCCTACCTGCATTTCCAACATCCTTCTATCAGTATACCCACTGTCCCTCCTCTGGACATGTCCAAACCATCTCAGTCTGGCCTCTATAACTTTATCTCCCAGTTGTTCAACATGTGCTGTACCTCTGATGAGCTCATTCATAATATTCTCCTTCCTTGTCACTCTCAAGGAGAACCTCAACATCTTCACTTCTGCCACTTCCAGTTCTTTCTCCTGCCTTTTTTCCATGTCTCTGTCTCCAGACCATACAGCACATCTGTCTTGCAAACTTTTCCTTTGACCGTTGCCGACACCCTTTTATCCAAAGATAACAACTTAACAAAACTTCTAATATAAACACAAACTGTGACAGGCTTGTATTATTATAATATCAAATGACTTTCTCAGATGATATGAAGCCCAATATCCCTTGATTTTTATCCCATCAGTCCCTTGGACTTTCCTGATGGATGTGGCAGAACATTATTCCAAATAAAGTGCTCAAACGATAGACAAATGGTGTGTCACACCTTGGGGAGGAGAAATGAGTTGTATGGAAATGCCAGAAAGCATAAAGGAGTTTTGTTGCCTCAACAGAAGGTTACATGTCCTGATAGGGCATGGATATAATCAATTAACTACAATAGAAAAAGGTGCAGATCTCACCTTTAAGAGCTGTTTTTTTTGGATTTGTTTCTGATGGCCTTTCACGTGTTTTGGACTTTGATACAATCAGTAAACGAGGAACACAGCCCAACGTTTGCAATCCTTATAATATTGTTTATTAAATGCCTTTTCAATTAAAAAAAGGGCCCGGGCCACTCGGAGCTGATGCACCGCTCTCTGCTGCCACTTTGTCAGTGTCAAAAAGAAGAAGCTGAGGCTAAGCCTACCCGGGTGTGAAATTAAGCAGGTGATAAATTTCTCAGTATGGCCAACAGTGGGAACACTGTCATTTTTCATTACTGCTAAATAAAAGCAAGAGAAAACAACTTCCATTTTTATGCTGTGCCCTCCAAACATTAAGACTAATGGGGATGTTTTTTAACATCAGCATATAAATCACTTGTTCGTTTGCTCTAAAGGTTTACAGTATCTTTGAATTCACACCGGTGATGCCGAGGTTTGCTGCTGTCAACAACAGAGTTAGAACATACAATATTACTGTATTTTCCGCCACACACGCCGCACCTCCGTATAAGTCACATCAATCCAAAGATGTCGAATAAAGTGAAAAAAAAAAACAACAAATATGTCACTTTGCTATATAAGTCGCATCTTTTATGCGCCACCGCTGACACATCGTGTTTGTTACGCGTCACCACTGACAGCCTGCAAATGTGGGCCAGTGTGCCAAAAATCAATTGGCTACCAGATGACGGCCAGGGGAGAGTGCACGGGAGGACTTTAAAAATAATTTAACAAGATTAACATTCAAAAAAATTATTTGTTTGCTTGAAATTATAGTAAAGGTGTGTCTCAGTTTATGGCAAGTTGATTGTGTCACTAATAGCCACTTTTACTTATTGCATGACACAACGGCATGCCATAATATTCGAGTGCCATCTAGTGTCTGAAAATGGTAGTGTTCAATATTTTCAGTCAGAATTAAAGAAAATGGCCATATCTCAGCCAACAATTGGGTTTATAAACATGGAAAAAAATCCATAAATTCGTCGCTTTGGTGTATAAGTCGCAGGGTATATAAATTATGCAAAAAACTGCAACCTATAGGCTGAAAATATGGTATATGTTCCAGCACAGTTAAGTCAGGTTCTCTGGACTGTTTCTTTTTGTTGAAACATATTTCATCCAAAAGACGTCATCAGTCCAAGGAGCCACAACAAACTCAGTCTTAAAAGCACCTTCACATAGTGGGCCAACCAATTTGATGGTGATGGTGTCTGGAGTCCACCCTCTCCCCCGCCAACTCGTCTGAGGCAGCCATGGCCAAAGTGGTTCAAAATATCAAAGTTCATCAATAATACAGGTAGACAAACATCTGGATGGATTCATTTTGTTGAAACGTTTTGTCTTTCATTCAAACGACTTCATCAGAGTTTGCTGTGGCACCTCGGACTGATGATATTTTGCTCCTAATTTTGACAAAACTCACCCCCTTTACAGTTGGGGGGGATTTATAAACGACAAATCCTAGAGAAGCAGCACAACATAAATTTCAAAAAGAAAACCAGTAGCCTAGTTCCAGATGTGTTACTGTCAGCTCAGACTTCCAGATGAGGGTCAGTTTAAGTTGGCGAGGCTAAAAGAATCCCAGAAAGAGCGTGCAGAAAGAAGATGGAGCTCCAAGTTTCCCCCGGGGTGAAATTTATCGATTTCTGACAACGTCATCTCCACCCCAATCTGCAAAAGCATCGGTGCTGCTTTTGTGTAGAGGCACAATTTTGATGGAGAACAGTGCAAAACGTAGGGAGAAATGAGTGGGTGGGACAGTGGGGAGTGATGGGGAGCGCCATAAGAAAAAAAAAAAAGAGATTCTATTGTGTAAGCCTGATGGTTTTCTCTGAATCAAAATGAGCGAGTGATGGAAAAAGCAGGATGTTCACAGACTCCCTCGGGGAGGAAGATGAGAGCATTTTTGTCCAACACCAGACAACCAACAGACAATAGGAAGTGTGTGGCTGTGTGTGCGAGCAGTGACAGTAAGTCTGTGTTGAGGGCATGCAGTCTCACATTTCCTCATGCCCCGCATACAAAAAGGTCACTCATCTCAGTCAATGAAATGACGTTAAATGGACTGCAGAAGCGCTGGTGCCGTGATTTGCCTCACAGGCCTAAGGATGCAATGTGGGTGGCAATGGTAATAAGAAAAAACAAGACCAAAAAGAAAAAAGAAAGAATGAAACTCTCCTGACTCGCAATCAGAATGGAAGTAGCTTATCCTCATCTGTTTGCTTGGTCCCCAAACTACACCCACTTTTCTTCTCTCCAGCCATCCCGCCTGCTGGCAGGTGTAATCTGCTCCCCTTCACACCTTGTCATAAGATGACTATGTTCACGGCGACGACCCAATACCCATAGGGGAACAGCATGGCCAGTATCTGCATGATGACAAGAGGCTGGCATGTGGCTCCCTCCAGAGTTGTCCCGAAGAAAAGCTGAGGGTCTGTATTCTGCCTGGGCTTGTCAGAGCTGATCAAGACACAATCTGCACGGTAAATTACGGCTCTTATTTTTACTGTAGAAAGGAACAAGGTAGCTACAGCCACATAAATCAGATACTTGTATTAGGTGCCATTAGTCACATGTTTTAAAGCCTAACAGGATAGAGGGGCTTCATAAGTTGTGTGGTGTGACTTTCATTGGCCAGGTCACTCTTGTAAGAGATTTTTAATCTCACTGAGTTTTTCTTTCTCCTGATAAATAGTTAATAATAATTAAAAAAAAATAACACACCAACATCTATACCGTAGATGCAATCTCTCCATCTTTAAACAAAAGATTGAAACAGACAAACTCAAATCCAGGGGTGCACCGATTTATCTGCCCCGATTTCCTTAATTTTGGAAAATCGGCCGATACTTCCATGAGAAACCCATTTTACTGGTTATTTTAGTTTTAACAATTGTCTAAACTTCATTTATATTTCAGAGCACTACCTTATGGCCAGTTAAAACAAGTTTGTATTGTTTCTAGGAGGTTGTTCGAGGGTATGTTTTTCAGCGAGACTGTTCAGTGATTTGTAGACATACAGGAGGATTTTGAACTGGATTCGAAGATGAACTGGTAACCACTGCAGGGAGGCCAAGACTGGTGTAATACAAAACCCTGGAACTCTGGGTGTGTGATATATTTCTTCAAGGAACACTAGTTTTAAACATCACGTTTCCCCTTTACTTTCGAGCTACTTTCAAAATCAGACCTGTAACATAATCCCACAAAATTGCTTTCCTAACCTTTTATTTTTTTGTAATTACTTATTCTTGCTTGTAACTGAACTATCAACTTCTCTAAGGATTATTAAGGTAAGGTTGGGCGGTATTCATTTTTTTGATTGCATTAAGCCTTTCTTAAAATGTTAACCTCAAATTTTACAGTCTGCCTAAAATGATTTGTCATGTTTTATTACTGCGTGTAATTTCAGGTTCTTTTAGAGCCTATTAATATATTATTAGACTGAATGGCTTAAATTAGAGATGCAAAACAAGAAGTAAAAAAAAAACAAAAACGTTATCCAAGTCATTTCATTGGGCTATAAAAGAAACAAGTTAATGCCAGAATATACAGCTGTACTTGGTCATAGTGTGAACACCCTGTGGAGTCCAGATAGTGGCGTCTGAGATGAACTAGACTCTCTGCAGTCCTCTACAGAGAAAATAAGGTAGCTACAGAGCAGAAATGTCTGTAGAAGACTTGATGTGGGAGTTCCTGTTTTTCCTGCTGCTCTGAAGACATCAGATGGCACCAACAATTTCCACACCTGAAGAGAATCTCCTTAATGAGATGCCAGGACTATAAGAGGCAGTAGATGACTTCTTCTTGCCACTGGAGCATTACCTGCCTCTGGTAGTCGTGTTTCTAGTCTTTTTGTATTCAGTGATCTTTGAGAAAGACTTATTTGTGTTCCTTGGCTATCCTCGTGACTTACCTGTACCTGGACTTCTTTGAAGAACCCATGGAAACCTCTGGTGTCTCCTCAGCTACCTTCTTTGCCTTCCAACCACACGCACTACTACCTAATCTACAGTAACATCGAAATCTTCCAACGGTTTCACCCTCCTCTTGAAAACATATCCTCTAACCCATGACCTTGCTCCTCAGGGTTCCTGAAGTGCCTAACTATCCACTGTAAATAAAATCACCTTACATTTATACTCCATCTTGAGGTTTGTTCACTTCTCAGTGTTTGTCTCTGGGTATTCAGTTAAACATAACACAAGTTTAGTGTTCATTCTAGTTTCAACTTAGCTGTGCACATCTGGCATAAACTTTCCAATAGTTTTAGTGAAGGTAAAGAGATACTGGGGATTTATTTTGAAGCCCCAAGCTACTGTATAATCATATTACAGCCTACTGCTAGTAAAATGATATATTGAATAAGTAAACACTTTTATAGCTTTGGATAAATTGTGCATAATTCACTTCAAAGTTGGGGCTTCAAAATGGTGCCTTGATGAATGATCTCGCAGGAGCTACACCCATATATTTTCATACACCCTGTTGGCAAGTGTTGAGAGCTGTAAACAACAAACAACAGCAGGGCTGTACAAGTTCAAAGAATGACAACAAACTGAAAAAATAAATAAATAAATAAATAAAAACATGCCAGCGGCTGGAGTTTCATTTTGAAAAGTAGAGCAGATAAGAGCGTTCCTATTCAAAGGTAACTTTGGCTGCTGTAACGGTTTGCGTTTACAGACGCACACTGACTTTCACAGTGCAACTTTTGGTGATGTCAGACGACTGGCAAGCTGTTAGAGGTATAGCCCACAATTATGAAAACCCACAGATGACTAAACACGGTACCACAGGTCAGTTGGTAAAGTTAATTACACCACTTCAATGGCTGATTGGTTAACATAATTACAACATTTCAAAGTCCATTTCCTACCTTCATCACAGCTGCCGGGCTGCGCCACATCAATTTTCCTCTTCTGTATGCAGGAGGACCTGCGGAGTTCGCACTCATTGTCGTAGGTATTACCATCACTACCACACACTGGGGAGGACTCCTCGCCTGAACACTCCTGGCACTCACACTTGTTCTCGACACAACGGGCACCCCAAGCGCAAACTGTGTTACCACATGTTTCTGCATTACAAACACAGCAGAGAGACAGTTCAGAGCGCCACGGGTCACCACGTACCGGATGTATCCACGAGGTTAATTTGATCATTAGGATAGAAATTAAAATGTAAATCCTGTCTGCCTACTTGCACCTAGAGGGCTCATTTTTTATAAATAATTTCCAGCTTTATTCTAGAGCAGTAAAAAAAAAAAAGAAAAACTTATGAAATACAGTAGTCCCTCGCTACTTTGAAGTTCAACCTTCATGGACTTGCTCTTTCACAGTTTTTCAAAGTAAGATTGCACATGAGAAAAAAAAAATTGTACACGAAACACGATTGTCAGCTTTAATATTACTCACATGATTGGGACAATACAGGATACTGTACAGTAAAAAAGTTACCAAAAAATATACTTTGGACAGGTGTCGCCTTTTTGTAGTTTTCTCTCAATAAGCCTATAATGACTACATTTCCCAGAAGCCAACAGGGCCCCGCCCAGAAGCCCCCATTGCACTCTGCTGGAATACTAGAGGTAAAGTTTTGATCTGCTCGGAAAAAGCTTGGTCCTTACTCATACAGTGGCTTAGGTGCACGGCGGATGCAGAGAGCCGCACAGAACCCACCGGGAACCGGACCAGAACCAGACCTCCAGACCTATAGGTGAATCCTAGAGCTGCTAGCCGGGCCACAAGGACCCCACCGTCACTACCCCGAGCCAGAGAGCTGACCAGAACCGGCAGGGTAGGTGAGCCAAAATGGAACCAAGTCGGACTGGAACTGAGCCACTGCTGTTCTGCAGAGCTGGTGAGTAAAATTTAGTAGCTACATTTACGCATGTTGTTAAAATGACATAGGTTCAAGAGTTTAGAACATTGCAAGAGTGTGGGAAGGGTTTCTGAAGCCTTTATATATATATTTAGATAAATACTAAAATAAATATAATGTCACTACTTAGTGGATTTTCACTTATAGCTGGGGGTCTGGAACGTAACCACTGCAATAAACGAGGGACTACTGTACAAAGATACTGTACAACTTTCTGTTTTACTAGTAAAAGTTAACATTTTTTCCACTTGTCAAACAAAAGCCCAAGATCTAAACTCATGCAAAGGGTACCCTGATGCATGCTCAATAATCCAGGTTTTGAATGTCCAGAGGACCAGACTTAGCTTTTTTAGATCATGCAAAGGGTGTTTTAAGCTTTTGTGAATGCATAAACTGAAATCAGCGAACACATGGATGCGTGAACGCAGACGATACTTACTGCACTCTCCTTGGCTGACCACTCGCAGGTCCACCTGATCTTTGCAGGCTCGAACGTGCAGCTCACACTCACTGTTGTAGGTGGTGCCATCACTGCCGCACACAGGCTGATGGGACTCGACGCACTCTGACGGACACACGCACTGTCCGCGCTGGACGTCGCAGATCGCCCCGAAGGAGCAGTTGGCACATGCTTCGTCTGAACGGTGAGAAAGAAGCGAGCAGAGATTTAGGTTACTTGTGTTTATGTGAGTGCAGCGACAGTAAAATGAGTTTCTTCGTGACTGCTGATGTGATCCAACTTGTGTTATTTAGTTCTGCGGTGCAATTAATCAAAATGTGTTTACATTTTTTTTTCACGATCCCTGAAACAAAATCACTTGCATACAAGGTTACATAGGAAATCAACTGATCACAGTTTTATTATAGGGTTTTATTTGTGTATCATTTATCTGTACATATTAAAATAAATCTTAATCACCACGGATATCAAATTAATCTGCCGTGGCCAATATGTACTTATGGTGTCAGTCATGCTGTTTAAAGACATACTAATGCCCTGATTTACAAACAGTTTACATTTATTGTAGACTGAGTTTAGCCTTAAACTTAGGAGGCAGGCTGAGTGGTTAGAGCAGGTGTCCTCCAATGAGAGAGTCGGGGGTTTGATTCCACCAGCAGTCACATGCTGAAGTGTCCCTGGGCAAGACCCTGAACCAGTGGTATAGCATACGTGATACGCTGGTAAACGCCGTATACCCACTAGAAAAGCTTGGGAATTTCTGTATACCCATTTCAAAGTTCCCAGTGATACGTGACATATCATTGCACATGTGTAATTTTATTGAAACGTCGGGGCGTGTCCCTCTTCTTTCTTTTTTTGGAGGGGAGGCTCCACCTCCAGCTATGCAAAGCTAGCGAGAGTGATGCAGAACATCGCCGGAACAAGGGCAATGGGGGTTTTCAGAATAAAAGTTTAGACCGGAAGTTTATATTTAGACGTTTGAAAATTATTAGTAACGTTTGAAGCCACCAGTTCAAAGTTTTGAGAACAATAAACAGCAGAACATAAGCAGATACAAGCAGCAGATACATAACTCATATTTTAATCTACCAAATCATAGAACTTCAATAACTTTAGTTGATAAAATAATGTGCTTGATGGATGACA
>JARVLU010000103.1:29429121-29440594 GCA_031762415.1 Simpsonichthys santanae | reverse complement strand
CCGCCCCCCGCCCCCCCCCCCCCCAGAGAAGTCAGTTCCATACATTTTTAACATTCTTTTAGAGATATATTCGGTAGATCACAAATATTGAATCACACAACTTATTGTCAAAATGTATAATTCTTTCTCATTATAAAATGATTTTGGTCTAAAATTCTAGTATAAAAGGCAGCATGCAAGCCCTGAATAATCACCTATCCTTGGGATGGTACTTGAGAAGAAATGAGGCCTCAGGAATCATCTTATCTTTGACCCAAGAAGTGAGAGCAGGAAGACCTTGGATGTGAAGGGTAGACAAGAAGACGGACGATGAGTCCATCGGTTTGATTTGCTCCTTCAAACCGCCCTCCTTCCAGAGGAGCACTGGGACGGCATGCTTTGCCCTATCGGTCCGTGATCATAATGGAATTGGTTTGCGGATGTGTGGGACGGGGTGTGTGTATATGGGGCGGGGTGGCGTTACTCCTGAAAACAGCCGATCGGGCTTTTTCCGGTGCTCCGTGCTTTCAGCGTGTGGGAAGACAAAGGATTTATGGCGCACGGTAACACATTAAATCACTGCCAAGTTGTGGCCGAGTCATTCAAAACACACAGAGGATGAAACACCCCATCATCAGGGGAAAAAAAAAAAAAGAGCAGGAGGAACGAGAAATAGAAAATATGAGGAAATGGCTTCCAAAGACCTCTGGCAGGGATGCAGGAATGACAATGCCGGGGTTTGAAAAGGGACGGAGCGGTTTGGCTGCACATGGCCAGGAGGCAGGGTGACCACTGTCCAAGATTGATTTCTAGCAGCACAATGCAAAGGCTTGCAGAGACTTGCTACTGAGTAAACACGGGTTTTATCGTAACGCACGCAGGGTCTCTGTGTGATGCAGTGCCTCAACCACCAGCCAGACCATTATCTGGGAGAAAGACCATTACCTCCCATTAACTGAGAAGAATCATGGATCCATGCCTTTTCTCTAGGTGAGCAAGTAGAGTAATTACAAAAGGAATGGCTTGTTTGGTGCAAAAACCAGCGGTGTGGATAAATCAAATACATTTGGCCAAAGTTTTAGATCCATTGGCTGCTGGAAGATTTAGAGAAGCAGCGAGGCCATCTGCTCCCCTGAGCCTCAGCTCTCCCAGGGGAGGAAGGGGCAAACACAGGCGATGGGCCAACTCGTGCCAAATGTACACGACCAGCCTTCTGCCTGTGGATCCACACCCTCCATCTCTCTCAATCCCCGCCGCTCGCTGTTCCCTCCTGAAGGCTTTTGCTGCTCAGAGACGGACTTACTGCTTGTTGTTCTCGCACTCCATCTGGCTTGCCAGAAAAGTAAAAAAGTTGAGCGAGCCTAACGTAAACAACCATTGCCAGCAGATAACAAGGGATGAGCGCACAAAGGAAAAAAAAAAAAAAAAAAAACAGACGGAAACGACAGCTCTGAAGACCTACTTAGAGAAAACAACAATTCACACCACAGGAATGCCTGCGTGAAACAAAGCAATCTGAAAGAAAAATGAGAATTAGTTGAGGTGTGCCATAAGTGACTGGGGTACACGATGGAAAAACAACAACAACAACAACCGCAACAAAGGTAGTGGTAGAAAACAAAGAATTGAGAACAAATGAAAGTAGCATAATAAGTAAGGAATAAAGTT
Organism: Simpsonichthys santanae; assembly: GCA_031762415.1. NCBI lineage: Eukaryota > Metazoa > Chordata > Actinopteri > Cyprinodontiformes > Rivulidae > Simpsonichthys > Simpsonichthys santanae. The sequence goes on along the minus strand of JARVLU010000103.1, from coordinate 29,438,947 downwards.
TGTTTTGAGTAATTTATGAAGTATTTTTGCCTTCTCAAATGTGAAAATATAATATCTCTTCTCTGATTCCATCCATAATTAAAGGTCTAGCATTTCTTGCAGAAATTCATATTGCCCACCTTCATCATTCATTGATGCTGTTTTTGATGAAACTTGAAAATAATGATGGGTGTTATCTACTTTGTAAAGCGACATCACAAAATGTCATGCTCAGAGTCTCAGCTGCTTCAACAACCAAATTAAGTTCAATACCTGTGCAGATGACTGGGTTAGAAACATTTTTTGTGTTGGCTAATGTTGATTTGTTGAAGTGGACATCTTCAGTTGGATTGACTCCAAAAGTCAATCCAACTGAAGATGCTCATCCAACTGTTATTTCCTGGAAGTTTTATTAAAACCATCTACACTACTGGTTCATGAGACATTTTAAGGCTCTAGTATAATCGCACGGACCTTCTTCTGCGCTGACTCGATGTGCACCGCCCGCAGAGGGTTGAGACTTCATACTCGAGCGTCCACCCTGAGCGGCTGCAGACCAGCTCCGCAGGCAAAGGGTGTTTACCTTCGGGAAAAACTGAGGTCACTGATTGGTCATTTGCTGATGTGCCTACTGGAGAGAGCTGGCAGCCCCAGCTGCAGCGGTGTTCTGTGTTTATTTTTTTTTAATAAAAATTTCTTAAAAAAAAAAAAAAAAAAAAAAAAAAAAAACAGGGAGTGCTGGCCCTGCAGCTCGTGACAAATTCCTTCATTTCTTAAAATTTCAGTCATGGCGTCAATGGAGGAGGAAGAGATCGCTTGCCTTTTGGCAAAAACACAAAAGAAAAGGCCATTAAACTGGATCAGGGATGAAGAAGGAGAATTTAATACATTGGTGTCACATACAAAATAGTCCGTCGCTGGGCAGTTTATTGTGCGACACCGAGTACACGTACACTGTCGTAAAAAATGAGCTTTGCACGGACATGCCCTGCGAGCATGCGCTTCGACTCTAATCTGGTACGCGCAGACTTCCACGGACTGAGGTACGCTCAAGTATACAGGAGGTTCCGCTAACAAACTCATATACACACACACATACACACACACACTGGGTTGTGGTTACTATGACTTCATTCGATCTCTATAAATATTAGGGCTGTACGATATCTCAAAATTTGAAAAAATATCTAAATAATTTCATACAAGATGATTATATCGTCTATATCGATATTTATATGTTGAGTTGTAATTAGACCTGAAAATCCGTGTAGTTCTTTTTTTACCTCCTGTCTGTGCCAACTTCACACAGCTCCTCCTTCTCCCTCACTGAATACAAACCCAGCCCCCTCACCTGCGTGCGCTCCCCCCCAACTTCCTGCTTCTCCAGGTGTGCGGGAAATTTAGCACAACAAGTAAACACAGGAGAGGATATCGAAGAGCTGCTGAGCATAAATGGCTGTTATTTGGAGATGGTTTGGATTTAAATAGTCAGATGAACAGCAGAATTCTGTAGACAACGCCAAAAACAAGTTCCGACAAAAGGTCGGCACTACGAATCTTTTACACCGTTTCAAACAGAGCTGTGAGTGGAGCATGAAGCGTGTGAAACTGCAGCTCCGGCAGACTTCAGCCTCTTTCCCTGAAACAAACCACCGTACAAAACTCATTTAGAGAGGAACAGTGAGAGGTAGTGCCACATTAATAACGCAGCAGCTTATCATATCGCTACATGCACAGGCCCAGTCCCAACTGTGGAACAAGACAGCTAAAGACAACAATGAGGCTAACTAACATGGTGAAGGCGATGCAGCTGAAGAGGATAATTATTTAATATTTGAATTTTATTTTTTTAGACGTTTATTTTGTACAGTTGCAGCTGTCTGTTAATAAATGCTCCAGTGTGACAACTGGGACAAAGCTTTGGCTCAGAAATACTGTATATATTTGTTATTACTTTATGGAAAGAAAGAAAACAATCGAGATATACATCATATATCGCCATTCATTTTAAAATAATGAGATATTAATTTTGGTCTCCATTGCAGAGACTTAATAAATACATACAGTGGCATAAACTTCAGCTTACCGCAGTGTCCCTGGTACTGAACTCGTATGTTCTTCTGGTCTTTGCAGGCATGCTGGTGGAGTTCACACTCGTTACGGTATTCCTTTCCGTCGCTGCCGCACACTGTCTGATCGGGCTTGCCGTCACAGCCGAGGGGGCACATGCATTTGGCTGACAAGCCATCCGACGACTGGACGCAAGTGCTGCCATAGCTGCAAGTCACCTCTGTGCAGGGGTCCTTCAGAGCTGCAAGAAATAAAAAGACATGAAAGCACGGATCAGCCAAAAGCAAAGAGAGGAGCTTCTCGTTGAAGAAAAGTTCTGTCGAGCAGCAGAACGAAGGTCAGTGGATTCTCTCTGTACATGGAAGAGCATCACGAATGACAAACTATCATATCTATGGGGCTACTGGTGCACTTTTAGAAGCACCGAACGTCTATTTGAAGAACCACTAACCCCCTCCCTGCACCAACGAGCCGGACTCCTGTTGCAGAGTCGTGCTATTTGGGTAAGAAGGTTTGCGTTTACAACCATTGATATGATTGAGCGCGCTTTGATTGCCACAGCTGCAAAGCGACCCTCTGAATATTTACCTTTCCACTAATTAGACCAAAAGGAAATCAGAAAAAAGGAGCAGACAGGTATCCCCCCCTACACACACACACACACACACACACTCTTACCCTGAGGACTTTGTTTCCACCTTAATTAAGCAGCATGCCACTTGTTGCTAAGTGGTTTATTCTAATGATGCGAGAGGGTGCGACTTTTAATTTTGTCTGCAGTCGCAACCATTTGGGGCATTTTTGTGGGGATTGACAAAAAAAATATGCAGCTGTGAGATTACAATCGCTGTCATTTCACCGCGCGATACATATTTATGACTGCCATGGACAAACACGTTCTCCCATGAGACAGAAGCCGAGCGGCTTCTCTCATTTCCTAAGCCTGATTTATTTATTTTTAACGATGAATATTTACTCCCATCTGATATCATCCCGTTTTCGTTACATGCATCGATAGATTTCATTTAAAAACCGGAGAGTATACATTTTTCTTTGCATTTTTTTCTTGGTTTTTCCACGCCCTTCCACCAAAGACTGAAGCAAAATGTCTTTCTGGAAAATTCAATACTTGCCCCCCGGGATGGAAAGCCACTGCCTGGTTAAGACGAAGACAGGAATGTGTGCAGCGCTATGTATATTATGAATGTGCGTGGAGACAGGAGTGCTATAAGGAGAACTATTGATCAAAGGGTTCTCCTACTTTGCTTTCCTCATCTTCATGACACATGTTTCCTCCTTTTTTTTTTCCTCCCGTTCTCCTGTCAAGTTCTTTTGAGGTCTGGTGCCTCAGACTCACTAATGAACACTTTTTTTTTTTCCATTTTGTATTTGTGCTGTATAGCAGGAAGAACTTTAAAACTGCCTCTAGGCCTAATTCAATAAATGACTTCAAAATAAAGTACTAAATTACAGCTCTAACCAAAGGAGACTGGTGCAAAATGACTTGCTGAAGTCAAAAATGATTACTGAAAATCACAAGTTATTGTGAGCCACTGATGACAGCCTGATGGCTGCCTGTGTGAACTCGATAAGTCATTGTGATGCTTTGTGTCTGATCGTGGGAACAATGAGGCGCTGATGACCTCTGGGATACCGTGCTGCCTTGTTTATTCTGCTAAGGCCATTTCAAATCACGGCAGCAGCAAGTACCGGTACACAAAGGCTTTAACATGTGCACAACAATTCATGCCATGCTGCAAGTTTTGAGAAACAGCCTTCAAAGCCTAATGTTTTAATAGACCTGCTGCTGGGAGTGGAAGGTGTATTTAAACAGAGCTTGTCAAAGAGCGTACGGTTTCTGTAAAATGCAGCTTGTTTTGGTGGAAGCGACAGTAACAGCTGCTGGCGAACAGGAAGAAGATGAGGGAGGGAGCCGATGAGCTTCCTCCGCAGTAAATAGGGCCTCCTGATTATTTTCTGGTAGTAAACAGCATCCTCTTTGCACTTTTTGATCTCACTGAATAATGGCGTGGGCTTCCTCTCCGTTCATAACTTCCTTTCCTCTGAGCAGAGCCGAACAGGCAAAGAGGGGCGGAGTAAGAAGAGCTGGAGTGAGGTAGTATGGAAAAGAGAGGTGGTGGTGGGGCTCTTGGTTTAAATGCTAACGGGGCCAATTTGGATATGAAGCGTAGCCTCGATGGGGAGTTAGTGCAGATAAGTCACCCTTCTCAGACCTAGACAAGCAGACAAATTGCCTGGGCGAATGTGATAGGTGTAACAAGCACAAATGAGAAAAAAAAAAAGTTAAAAAAAAAAAAAAAAAATACATGCTCAGTGCAGCAAACCTCTGGGAGTGCGTTTTCTCATTATCATTATGTGAAAGGTGGCAAAAGAAGAAGAGAACGCGAGGAGAGCTAAATAAAAGTCAGCAGAGCTGTCTGCAGAAAATTAGAATGCCAATTAGATCAGTCTCCTTTGCTGGTGTGAAGCGCAGCAAGTTTTAGACTGCAAAGATAATGAGAAAAAGATAAGAATACTGACAGACAGATATAGGCACGGAGTGACTCTGTAGCAATGAAATGCACAAATATGCTCAAATCCAAGGTGATGGTTTTTAGTGTCTGACTGGGGGAAGAAGCAACTCAAAGCCTGCATTCTGAGATGATGCTATGTAAATACTCATATGTATGTTTAATGAATATCAATTAAACTTGGTAAAATTCTAAGTGCTGCAACATACAGCTTATCGATCAGACTGATTAGTTGACATTTTAGAATACAAAAATATAAATACAGATACAGTAGCTCTGCAGCGTTCGCCTTGTTACATTTTGTCAAGTTTCCTTTTAGTCTGTGCAAATCTTTTTGAACGTAGCATTTATTTATTATTTTATTTTTTTCAGGCCTTGCATTTATTATACAGGTAGTCCTCGGGTTACGGCGTTTCAAGGTTACGACGCATCTCCCTTATTTAGAGGTACGAGGTTTTACGTCGGTTTTACATCGTAAACGTAATAACGCAGCGGAGGAAGAATACAGTACTGTTTTTTTACTGTTTCATTTCATTATTAAACGTACTGTACAGTATTTTATGTATTTTTTGATAATTATGTAGGGTACTGTGTTAGGATAGGCTAAGTGCTTGGTAAAACAGGTACTGTGCATGCATATGGTACGGTATGTACGTACGTTCCGACTTACGACGAAAATCGGTTTACGCCGCCGCGTAGGAACGGATCTACGTCGTCATTCGAGGACTACCTGTATATCATTTGCAGTGTTTCATAAAGAAGTTTTAGATTATGATAATCTCATGTTGAGAAAAGACGTAACTGGAGCCGTTTGTGTCAAACCTTAAAAATAAAATTTTTCTTTATCGCGAGAATCCAGCTCAGACTGTGTGACTCATCTACTCTCATGGAAAACTACAGCTCGGTATCTGTAAAAGTGATGGAGTTATAGACATTTTGTGTTGACTAATATACATAATCTCTGGCAGCCATCTTGAAATTGGACTGGATTCAAAGTTTAATCAGTTACGGAGATCAATCCAGTGATTACTTTTTGAAAGCTTCAATAAAAAATAACATTTTAAAAAACCAACAAGTGGTAAATACTTTACTGAAAGACAGACAAAGTTGACTCCATATAGATAATGCAAAACAAAACAAAAAAATTAAACAATGATCTTACATAATTTGTCAGTGCTCAGAATGCACCCACTTCAAATGTTATCAGCCTTTAAATGTCTGTGATTACTGTACTTTTCACTGTATAAGTCGCACCTTTTTGCATAAATTAGCATGCCCTGCAACTTATACAGCAAAGCAACTAATATTCATTTCCCCCCATATTTATAACACGTTTTTTGGCTGTGATCTGATTTCATTCATTCTGACATGGAAAATATAGAACACTGCCATTTTCAGCCTCTAGAGGGCGCTTGAGTAATCTGGCAAGCTAAATGTCTCATTAATAGGTACAAGTGGCTATTAATGAGATACTTGGCTTGCCATACCAAGCCACCTTCGTCTCGCTCCGAAACTTCTGGAGCAAACAGCTGCATTCCGCCGTGCCGCCCAGGTGAAATGCAGTTGATTTGAACATTAAAGTGCATTTATTAAGGAAAAGTTAAAACTGAGACACACCTTTACTATAATGTCGAGCAAACAAATAATTGTTTAGGTGGTTCTCTTGTTAAATTTGGAAGAAATGCACAGTGAGACCTCTTTGCATGATCCCGCAGCCGCGAATCGGCTTTTGAAATGCAGCTGATTTTACCATTAACGTGCATTTATTAGGAAAAGTTACACTGACACACCTTTGCTACAATTTTGAACAAACAAATAATTATTTTTAAGTGTTAATCTTGTTAAATTCTTGTTAAAGTCCTCCTGTGCATGCCCTTGTAGCCCCCATTGGGTAGCCAATCGATTTTTGGTACAACACCGGGTTTCCGGGTGGTCAGCGATGATGATGCGTCAGCGTTAACGTAATAGATGCAATTTACATGGCGATGTAACTTGTTTATATTTTTCCCACTTTATACAGCAGAAAGTACGGTAGTTGATATCATCCCCTTAGGCTGTTCTCAGACTGTCCCTCCTATACATCCTAGTAGGTTTAAAGGTACGTTCTTATTGTTGATAATACACTCAGGGGGTGCTCTGGATCGAGTATAAAATTAGGTTTAGGAAAAGGGTTAAATAAAGCTAATGAGAAAAAGCTTCCGGTTGTAGACGTGGGCAAAGCTGCATATTATCAGTGATAATAATGCACCTTTAAACCTACTAGGAGGTAGGGGGGGACAGTCTAACGCAGCCTATGGGGATGATAGCAACTAATAATGGTCATTTAATGGGCTGATAACATTTGAAGCTGCTGCAGAATATGTGTTGAAGATCAGTCTCAGCTACTACCACATCAAGTTTTAGCTCAGTGTCTGTAAATTATCTTTCTAGGGTTGGCAGCCAGCTTGACTCGTGTTGCTCCAAAGGTTAATCATTTGTTGATATACATCCAATGATTACTCTCTGAGTTTCATTAACATTTGGCCAGTGATTCATGACACACACACACAAGATTAACAGTCATACACACTCCAACAACACACACACACACACACCGGTGGGTAATAAACACACTGCAGACAGATCAGATTGCAGATCACTCATGATACAATAGCACAAATACATATTTATCATAGTTTATTTATTTTTTTGTCCTATATGTGATCACAATGCAGTTCCTGTATTTTATCAGAGGAAAAACTGAGAAAAAAAAAAAATAAATAAATAAAAAAAGCATAAAATGGACATGATGGTGACTTAAGTTGCCATTCTGCAATTGTCTTAGAAAAGTCCAACTCAGTCAAAAAAAAGTCCTTTTTTGGGGGGTGGGGGTGGATTTTTCTTAGCAATTTGTGTTAATTTCTGTCATTTTTGTGTGTTTATTGGCTCTTTTCACTGAACAAATGCATCAGTTCTGATAACGAGCCTGCAGTTTTTAAACAGACAGACTTCTAGAGCACATCAACAGCCAGCAGGTTTTCTGTGTTTAAATTAGAAATCTCCTATTGGCTCATTTTTAGGGACATATTTTGTCTGGTCTACCTGTGTGCCTAATTATAAATTTGCATGTTGTGAATTTACCAATGATCCCATGAACCAGTAGGGCAGATAGATCGGTGCTTTAAACTAAGACAGAAACCAGTGGTTTTCTGGAGCCGTGGAGACGAGATTGAAACTCTCAACTAATAAGTCTCGCTTATTCTTCATGGCGTGCCTCCAGATTCTTTATGGCTACAGGTAAAGTTGATTGCAAAGCAGGCATGACGAGATGAAAACACTTAGCTAAATTAGCTTTGTCTGAGCTTTCTGAGCTCGAGTTTGTAAATAATCAAAGACAAGTATAATTTACCGAGTTCCAGGAGAAAGAAAATCAATTCGAGTTGCTGTGAAAGTGGAGTTGACAGATTTATAGATCTGTCTGAGGCTATAGATCAGATGCCGCACAGTGCTTCGGCACCTTTGTGGGTGAAAACAACTCTTCGATTTTGATTGGCGGTCAAGCCGCTGAGATGTTTGTTAATAAAACAGCTTTAAATAGGAGTACGGTATTGCTTTGTAGCTTGCAGATGCCCAAATAATAAGGGCTGATAATGTTGCTGCCTGTCAATCTATAGATTGTTAGTAAAGAAAAAAAAAATCATGAATTACATTTAAAGAGTGCTCCTACATACTTGTCTGTCTCCATCAGAGTGGACAAACAGAAAGACATACAGTATATGGTGACATGGATAAAATATGACTAGTGTTTAAGTAATTTTTTTTTTTTTTTTAGACAGTTAAGGCCATGATTGAAGCCAAAAAACAAAAAGAGCAAAGCTGAGGACCAGAAAGTTCCTGCAGTGAGTTTGACAGCGGATGTGTGAACAATATTAAAGAGAGAAACCGACTGAGTCCAAGCTCAGAAGAATAAATACTTGTCCTTAATAGAAATGACTATTAACCCCAGTATTCATGGGTATACTCACTGTCCCACCACTGCATTTTTAACATCTAATGACAGAAATTATACTAACATGTTTATTATGATTTATTTATTTCGGCTGCTCCCTTCTTCAGGGGTCGAAACAGCAAACTAACTCGCACGAAGACTTGGCAATTGGTTTTACACCGGATGCCCTTCCTGATGCGACCACAGATCACCGAGCTACCACAGCCCCCTGTGTGGAGCAGAGCTGCTCTCTAAGGGGAGCAGATGGTGGGGGTTAAGGGCCTTGCTCAAGGGCCCAGAGTGGGGCAGATGAGAGTGAAGGCAGGTGTGGGTGTTTCACCTTCTCCACCCACATTTTGATGTTGTCGGTACCGGGAGTTGAACTGGCAATCTTCCGATCTCAGGTCCACTTTCTCTAACCTCTGCGCCACCACTCCCTAAATTATTGTTGTATCGTGTTGTATGTTTGTTATAAATAAATAAGCAAACAAACAAATAAATAAATACATTCATCCATCCATACTCCAAACAGCAAAATTTACATGAAGAAACTATACAAAATTAAGTTTAGGCACTTTATTTTCAAGAAGAGCCTATCACAAGTAGCCTAGTTGAAATTACAAAATCAACCAGCGGGAGGGTTTGTGTGCACGTGAAGCCTTCAGAAATTAAGCTATTTTTGAATTAACTGGGACGAAAGCTTCATGGATCACGAAGCTTCATCTGGCCATCATTACTTTAAACTACTGGTACAAAAAAAAATTGTGATTATATTGAAGCTAACCAGCTAACGCTACAATGTTTTAAACTACTGAGAAACAAGTTTTACTAGACCAAATTTCTGTAACTGTAATAAAACCATAACCTTCAGTAATAATAATCTAGAGTGTTTAAATAATGATGGCACAGTGTAAGGTCTAAAGATGGGTGGTTGGAGCCAGGACTGCAGGATGGCGTGCGTATTAGCAAAAATGTTAATAAATTAAACAAAAAGCAAACAAACAGACAAGTGAAAAAAAAAAAAAAAAAAAAAAAAAGAAAAAAATAGTTTTAGCAAGAGCCTGATTTTTGCACAAGGCTCTGATAAAGATGGGGAGAAAAACAAATCAGGCAGCTTATCAAATGGGATGGATGATTAGGAAGTGAGAGCAGGTGAGCTGATTACAGATTGTAGATGTGTGTGACCACCATTACAGGTGGAGAGAAACTGTGAGCAGAGCTGGCAGAGATGAACACTGAAACAAACATAAACATCAGGAAAAAAAAAACATAACAGCAT
>JARVLU010000103.1:29343082-29357590 GCA_031762415.1 Simpsonichthys santanae | reverse complement strand
AAATATAAATGAAGTTTAGACAATTGTTGTTAAAACAAAAAAAATCTGTAAAATCGGTTTCTCATGCAAGCATTGGCTGATTTCCAATTTCCCAAAATTAAGGAAATCGGGGATGATTTATCGTTGCACCCCTAATTAGAAGTTTATTTTATTATGATGCAATGTGCATCAACCTGCAGCGCTTCAGTACAATTTTTGTTTTGATGCCAGTAATTTTAGTTTTAGTTAAATTTCAGAATTTTATTCATCCCTGTAGAAAATTGCAGTTTATTACAACCTAACAAAATTCTTCTAATAGTTAGAACATTTCATTAGAAGATAATAATTTTACAGTATTCATTTTAATTTGACAGGACTGTAATAAATAACCCTTCTTGACAGAGCACAAACAATGACAAGAGGAGAGTGGTTTTATTACTACCTAAAGCAATAAAACTCCAGTGTAAAATAAAGGTCTTAGCATTTACGACACACAATTTGGGCTAAATGAGAATTTCTCATGAGTTTTATCAGGCTTTTCTTCTGGTGTTTTCTGGGAGGTCACAGAGCGAACTGGACCTCACAGGCACGAAGGGGAGGGGGGATAAGGCTTCCTTTGTCATATATGCCACAAAGATCAAAGGTCACCTAAACCTCTACAGGTCCTGAGCCACTATCCTGGTCTTAAGACACATACGGCCCACCCCCCCATAGCACCCCAACAGGAACAAAGCCTGGCAGCATGGTCTCTTTTCTTCTAGGCCTGGGTGTGGGAGATGGCCAGCTAAAGGAACAACAACTCTAGAAAGGCAACAGCAGGACGAGAAAATAAATAAAGAAAAGAAAATGATATTGGGTTAAAGATAATATTTAAACCTTCTTTAACTGTGTTTTCTTTTAGGTGCTTTTTTATTTTTTCAAAGTTATTCTGTGTTAATTAATGTCCATTATTGACTTTTTCCTCTAATCTTTTCTCCTGCCTTCTTCATCAGTGTTGAGTCTCCTTTTCACATTTCTCACATTTTGTCTTCTCGTCCTGTCTCCTGCTCCCAGTCTCAGTGTCTCCATCATCTTCATTTCTCTCTGCTCACACACCCCCAAGAAGAGTGCAGCTTGGAGCACAAAGACAGTCAAACTAACCAATGAAAACGCAGAGGCAAAGAGCTTTGACCAACCAGAAGGTCACAAGTCCGGGGTGAAGGGTCAGGAGAGATAATGGATGTAGAGTGGACGGAAATTTCCTACCTCAGGGGACAGGAGCGCGTGTGCAATGTGTATGTCTCTGTGTGTGTGTTTACATATTATCTGGCGTCAGCATTTACTCCTGCGGCACCCTGGACAAAAGTGGACAAACACGCCGAACAGCACTAGGTTCTGCCAGATGGTGGGCGGTGTGTCTTCTGACTCACCAGCTCGCTTCCTGTTCAGCTCGTTTAATAAAATATAAGCACTGCCAATGCCTTTTAGCAGGCCTGATGTTTAACTCTTTGCTGCAGTATCTGTGCCTTGAGATCTTGACATTTCTGAACAATCCAACAACACTTGCCCTGACATAAGTAATCAGCCATTAAGATACAAAGTATGACCCAGCCAGACAAAGGTCAAGCTAAGAAATGGATAGGTGGGGCACATGCTTGGTGAAGGAGATAGTACATGCCAGAGTGTCATATGATCTCAGTGAAACAGCTAGAGTTTCATGTTTTGGGCAAGTATTTACCAAGGTCACAACTCTGCCCCACCTTCCAGGCAAATGAGATAACACTGGAGCGACTGACCCATCCCTGATAGCTCAGCTTGTCAGATTTAAAGCTAGTTGTAGGTGACCATTTTCATTCTTTAATGCAGATATGTCAAACTCAAGGCCCAGGGGCCAAATGAGGCCCTCAGCATTTTAACTGGTCCCCAAGATGTTATTTCAATACTTTTATCACGTTAATTTTTTTCAATAATCTTTGATTATGATGTCAAAAATACAACAGAGAACATCAAATGAGACCAATCAAACTCTTGTTGAGGAACCTGTGACCAAGAAAAGATGTTTGGTATCTAACTTGAGTTTATGTACAAAGTAGTTTCTGAAATTGGCCCTTAGTTTGAAAAGGGTTTTAATTTTGGCCCCCTTTTGTAAGTGGGTTTGACACCCCTGGTCTAGGGTGTACCCCGCCTCTCGCACTGTGACTGCTGGCTACGGACACCAGAGAGCCTGGAAAGGAAGTAGCAGGTAAAGATAATGGATGGATGGATAGATGGATGGAGGGATAGATGGATGGATGGTACTTGTTTGTACTGATTCATCCTACTTGCACCATTTTATTCTACCATGTTGTTTACCAGTAATATACTGTACATGTATTTCTTTTGGACCTTGTAGATGTTGTATTTCTTTCACTTTTTGGTGCTTTGTTTTGTACTTTTGCTCCGTGCTTCGGTATTTCTTGTTTTGTTTTTTGTTTTGTTGTTGTTGTCAAGTTGAGACAGTTCTCGTCCTGAGCATTTCATCGCATTGGTGACCTTGTGTTGACCTGCATATGACAAATAAACAATAAACAAATGATAGATGGATGGATGGATGGATGGATGGATGGATGGATGGATGGATGGATGGATGGATGGATGTTCTTGTAAAGATCTCTCAATAGCCTGGTAATTATGAGATGTACCAACTCCCAGGCTCCTATAAAGCATTTTATAAATCTGCCTCTTTTTTTTCTGTAATAATAGCATTTCCAGAGGCCATTTAGGGTAAAAAATAATAATAAAGTGACAGCAGCATGTGAGTTTTCTTCTGCTAAAGTGGCAAAATGTGTAGAGTTTGTCATTTAGGAGGGAGCCAGAAGATTTGAGGCAGGCAGCTTTGAAATTCGTTTGCATCAGATTCTCATTTTCTCATTTATTAGAATACCAGATTGCATTAATGCGACTCACTTTTGCTAAATGTTGAGCCATTCATATGGTAAGTGCTAGGTATGTATTTTTGCAGCTTCAATTTATTTTGCTATCTGTGAGAAAAGCAGCACTTTTTGTTGGGAAACCCAACGGAGAAGCACAGAGAGAGACCCGGGGGTTTTGTTGACCATTATGTATCCAGCATTTTTATTTTCATGCACAATAACTGGAGATACAAAGCAGTCAGCTGGAGTTTGAGCTATCTGAATATGTGTTAGCACTGGTTTGTGGCAGCTTTGCTGAACAATTAGCACAAAAAGATTAAATGATTTTCAAAATATGCTTAACATATAAGGCAATCTGGGCATACTCAGTGTTGGTGCTTTCACTGTTTCTCTGACATCTCAGTTTTTTGACAATAATACAGTTATTAAGTTCTTAAAAATCTCTAAGTTGGAAAATCTTTTAGCCAATATTTTAGTCTCAAGCTTATTTTCTTTTCACCAAATGCAACAAAAACTTTCACCTCTACAGTTTGATTTTCCTTTTAAGCTCATTATTGAGTTGATCTGTTAAAAATTGTATGTCTGACCTTCACTTTTCCCAAAGCTTTGTTTTTTTTTTTTTTTCACATTCAGTTGATTGACCTCCAGGCTCTTTCTTCTCATTGAATCATTTATAATCAGTCCTCACTGTCTTTATGCTTTTATTGCAGCACAGCTGAAGACGGCTTTAGCGAGTCTTGTGAAAGCGCACCTCAAAGGTATGGACGATGTTCATTCACATTCTGCTTTCACGTTCTTGTTTTGTGCAAAACAAAAGAAAACGTTGATCAACTTTTAAATCTATACGTCCATCTTGACAACAGACCACCATCTTTTTTGCACTCATGTTTCTGTCTCTTCCCCATCACTGGTCACAAGACATAAACGCTCACCGCCACGACAGTAAAGCAAGTGAAGGATCCATAGGTTGTCCGTGATGATTGCGACGTGTGTGTGCATGTGTGTGTGTGTGTTAAAGATGGAGGAAAGGCACTGAAAAGGTCATCATGAATTGAACATGAGGGTGGGCTGGGTCAGGCTGTTAAATGTCCATCACTTTCCTGCAGATAATCTCCAGCTGGTTTTGGGTGGGATGGGGGTGGGGGGGTGGGGGTTGCAACTAGCCGGATACTGGTGTGTGTTTTTGCACGTGTGTGAATCTAGTAGCCGTAGCTCTTCCATATTCATGCTTCAACTTACTCATAAGCATTCAGCTCAACTTGAGACCCTTAACATCCTGGAAATTGGGGTAGAAATAATGGGAGGTGATGAGGGAGGCTGATGTCTGACCTTTGACCCACTCTCAATGTGTGTGTATGCGTGTGCATGTACTGGTGGAAGGCTCTAATAAGGAGACTTAGTATGCAGATTGCTTAAAATAAAGTTACAAGACAATTCACAGATAAAATATAAATGATTCCAATTAAAAGTTATTTATACGGCAATCCTGTCAATTAAATCAAATCAACCATCACATACCATACTTTAGTGGCTCTAATATATATTTTTAATATCCACCTGCCCCGGATTAAATGACATTTAATAAATGTCAAGACGATCAGGTACATATCCTAAACCATCTGCTCCTTTACTATAATGAGACGACTCAGAAGAGTCCACTCCCCATTGACAGAAATATAAAAAGCCAACAGCACACACAAAAAGTGTAATAAAAAAAATGACATAAATGAACCTTTCTTTGAGGATGGTGTCTCTGCAAGAAGTCTCCAATGAGCCAAATTCTTTTTCATGACTGTTTGTTTGCAGTTTTGTGTGATCAGATGTGAGAACAGCGCTCAAACGCAAACACTCTGAAAACAAAGTAAAATCTGAAGCAAACAGCAAAGAATTTCACTTTACTTTGTAGTTTGGGCAAAGTGCACTGTGTGAGCGTAACAGTAAATATGATTTACTGTACGTTTGATTTAATTACTCGGTGTGCATGTAGCTATTTTAAAAATCGTAAATTCGTTTCAGCATTTCCGCGGTCACACTCACAATGTTTAGCCACAAATATGGGACTTCTGGACAATTTAGCTGTAATTTGTGGCCTTCAGTGGCTTCACCACTCTTTTCTGTTGTCAAGTTGATTTACTGGCATAGGCTGAAAGCAGCTACTTAGCATTTTCCATCTCTGTTTTTTACTTGGGGTAATTTTAAGCTGAATATCTGGATTAAAATAGGCTCACAAAGTTTGAAAGACGTGTTTTAACTTAAGACCTTATTAAGCTGCAATATGGGACTCGTAGAATCCATCCTATTACGCATGTTTTACTGCGTTTTTATATTTTTACTACTTTGTAAAAGGAGAAAAATCAGGAATCTGCCAATTCTGCTGCAAATTCAGTTTGATTATAAAATGTAACATTTTATAGTTCCATGAAAAGCCCACTGAAAATGAAAATGCTTTAACACACGAAACAATAAAGTGCACATGTGTTTCAGCTCTGCAAGCTAAAATATGAAGACTCGCAGGATTTTTGTGATCTCAAACCAAACATACTTAAAATGTTGGAAGCTTCTGTCTAATAATCCAGACAGGCCACGTGTCAGTGCTGAAAATGAATCTGGACTGAGTTATTCTCACCCAAAAGTCAAGACCAAGCACCAACCTCCACCTTCTCCACCTGCCTCCATTTTCTCCCTCGCACTTCACTCTTTCATTATTCATCTTTACACAAACTCGCTCTACAATCAGAACTCCTCCAGGCTGCGCTCAATAATTGATACCTTTTTCTGGGGTTCGCTCTATAAATAGTTTGTTCACACTTGGCGTATTTACACTGCGTTTTTCCTCACGGGAGCACGCCATGGGTGAACTGGGGAATTGCAAACCCAAGGCTTAGAGCAGGAATGCATCCCTGCCACATACAAATTCACATATTCTTGACTCCATGGAGGTGAGGGAGATTAAAAACAGGAAGGCAGTCATACAACTTTGTACCTGGGGTATTAATAACACATCACATCCTGCTCAGCACTGATCCCCTGTTGACCCATCAGGGAGCACCATATGGCCTCTCTAACCCTAACACATACAAACCAAATGGCTCTCTATACCAGCTTATGCAATGCAGAAGCAATCGTGAATAATCCTTGACTATCCTTGAGTTTTTATCCCGTCGTAGACAAAAGGGGAGGCTTATAAGTAGCAAAGAGCTAACCGTGTGCCACGGTACAGTCAAAACACGAGGCCTCAGACACCGTAATCCCCACTTACTGGCACAGTGAATATTTAAACTCCAAGTGGCAGAACAGAAGGCAAACACTTGAGTCATTGTACCCAAAATTTCTAAAGCATCGACTGCTTTTGCCTTCTTCACAAGAGGCTTTGATTTCTCACAGTTAGTGTTTCAACACAACACACGTTGTACTCCCACATTTCCACTTAAGTTCTACAGAGCCACTGCTGGAAGAAACACAAAATGAGCAAGTTTAAATCAATTTATCCTAAGTATGTGTATTTTTTGTGCGTTTGTCATGCTTTGCGTATTAGATGGGAGTTTAACTCCTGAGCTCCTTGTGTACACCCAATTACACTAAATTTAAATAAAGCAAGATGCCCTTTAGTGTAAATGAGATGATAAATGGTAACAAGTGAATTCATTTTTTTAATCACCCAAAATCTGAAAGGTGTAATTACATTACAGAGCTCCAATTAGTGACTTATCTTTCTCCAAGTCAAACGTGCATATTTATGTGGAATACACTTTGAAGTGCTGCTTTTTTTATTTTTTTCTCCACAGATCCTGTTGAATCCGTCCGCCACAAAGCTTCATCCGCAGATGAACCTCTCAGTATCTGTTCCTCAGTGTGAGGAGCAAAAGAAACATGATCGTTGTTTGTGATTCTGCTCATTTGTGCTCCCTCAAGACGCAACGTCTCCGTGCAGTTTGTACCGTTTGTGAGCATGGTGCAGGCTGTAAAGTGTAATAAATCTCCATAAGAAACAGTTTACAGGGGTGATGCAGATTTCTGGGAAATGCCACAACCTGACTTATGACTTTACCTCTCACCATGTCTTGCATAAGCATGTGCTCTGACTAAATAAAGCTGAATAACAGGCTCAGTAAATAATAAAATACAGTACTTTTAATCACCGTATTGACTGATCTTACAAATGCAGCATGAACTCTACTTTCCATCTCAGCCTTAATGGGATGACTGCAACTGTCAGCGACAAATTTTCTGTTGGGCTGACGATTCAACATTACAAGCAAGATGACACATATTAATTTTGAAATATGTGCTGCATATGTTACACCCATCTGTAATATTTAACAATCTGGACTCATTAAAGAACCCTCTACATGCATGTTTTAACATACAGTCTTTCATTAAAATGTGTGTTCTTAGCAAATATTCTTGTAGGAAACAAAATCTAATAACTTTTGATGACAAAAAGCATAAAAAGGAGTTCTTTTTTTAATGACAAGGTAATATATTTTGTTAATATGCTGTGAAATACATTATATGTGGTTTGAAATGACAAACTGAAGCAAATTAGAAAAAACTGAAGCTGGAAATATCTTTAACAAAATATTTGGGCTTGACTTGCCTAAAAAAGAGTCAAAGTGCATCTCACAAGTCTTTATCTGGAAAAGCTCAGCTGTCATGGAGGAGGCTAATCAGGAAGGTTGAATCCGTGTGTGGAAGAGTTATGTGATAATGCATGGTCTGTTTTTGCACAAACACTTGTGACAGCATGAAATCCTAAGCTAAAACAGCAAAAATAGGGGACAAACATATTCTGCTTTATTTGTTTGTATGTTTGTAAAAGTGCTCTGCTAAAATTTTCAAGTGAGCACGCTGTGAATTTACACTAATATGCATTTTTTTGGGATTAAAGCGTAGTAAAGATTGATGCAATCTGCTGACTTTCATGGCGATGTAACATTTTTACAAGTTGGAGTTTAGTAACTAACCACAAACTAAATTTGGCTTCAGTGAAAATGGATTTATTTTTAATGGACAGGTCTTAAAAGGACTTAACTGGACTGAGTTGGATTGTATTGGACAAAATTTGTATTTGAACCTGGAAAAAACTGAGCTGCATCAAACTTGGAATGATTTAGACCGTGTTGCCTTGTAGCTGGACTGTATGCAACTGGATCAGAACTACACCAGTTTACTTTCTCTGTATATTGCCACAGCCAAAAAAAAACATTGAAAAGCACAAAAATAGCAACAACAAAACAAAATAAGACAAACTCAGTTAATTTTACTGGTAATAGCCTGGGATTTGTGGTGGCAGTAGTGGAGACTGATCCCCAACACAATCGAGCACAAACAAACTGCACCAGATCTTTACTTAAAACTTTGGAATGAACAAGCTCTGTCTGAAATCATGTTTGCGAGGACATCAAATAAAGTCTAAATTTGATCTGTATATGATAATCTGTCTTTATGGCGATGGTGATGATAGATTTTTCTGTCTACCCCTTGTATTTCGCGTCTCATGCATACAAACGAGCCAGTTCCTGAATCGGCCACATGGTACGACCCGCTAGCGAGGCCTCGAGCATCACTAAATGAGTCCTCAATACACGACACATAAATCCTCCAGTATTACTCGACATGCGATTCGAAATCTCGAACAGAAGGAAACATCACTACCTCACGCTCGTCTTTTGGATTCACTGCTCTGCCTGCCCCATGTCTGGTTTTGTTCCATCTTTCTGACCCTGATAATGACTACATCTTTTGCTCTATGGATATTGAATTAAGGATCACCCTCTGGATTTGTTATTGGACCTCTGACTTCCCATGCTTGACCCCTGCTTCGCTTTCCGGAAAACGCCCTAAGATTGTTCCGCTGTCAGTACATTTCACAGCATTTAACTGCATTTATAACTGTAATTTATTATTGTCATTATTTACTGTTTTGTTGTCTGTACTTTATATGTTCTGTCTGGAACAGGTCCTTCTTGTAAACGAGTCCCCGTGGCTCAATGAGTCTAGCCTGTATAAATAAAGGTTGAATGAATAAAGGCCCGCCTCTGCAGCTACCTTCCTACCAGTTACGGTGACGTTGTATCATCGAGTTCCGACGGGTGGCTCCCACCTCACCTGCCTGAGAAGGTTAGTGGCTGTTTTCTGATTTCAAGCAAGCTCCCTGAAATGTGCAGCCTACTAACAATATTACAGTATATCTATAGACTTGTTCCCGCAACTGGACCCAGACTCCCACGAGCAGCTGCAAAACAATTAATTGTTTTATGGGCGGCTGTGGCTGAGTGGTTAGAGCTGTTGTCCCCCAATGCAAGGGTTGGGGGTTCGAATCCACCAGCAGTCACATGCCTAAGTGTTCCTGGGCAAGACACTGAACCCCTCATTGGCTCTGATGTTTGTCCCATCAGTGTTTGAATGTGATAAAGCACTGATTCTTTAGAATGATTTGTTAGTAGTGTGCTGTATGAATGGGTAAATAAGGGCACATTTTGTAGTGTAGATGTTTTGAGTGTCTTGATCAGATAGAAAGGCGCTATATAATTACAGTCCATTTACCATTTTACTGTTCTTGTTGTCTGGCTGAACTACAAAGTACAGGTAGTCCCCGACTTACGAACGGGTTCCGGACCTAAGAACCGTTCGTAGGTCGATTCTGCCGTAACTCGGAGCCGAACGCACATGGCGCCGTAAGTCCGGATTTTGAGCCGTAACTCGAAACCGAAACTAAACGGCGATCGGTAACGTCTTTTTAAACACATTTTTTCAATGTATTTCAATGTAAAACAACTTTGAACGGCCATATTAATGATTTTAAATGTGTTTCCAAGCAGTTAGTTAACAAAATACCCCCCCAAAAAAAGAAAAAAAATATAAAATGCTGCATAAAATAGGCAACGAACGGCGCGATGACGTCACTGGGGGTGGCACCGTAAGTACGGAGCGCCATAAGTCGATGGCGCCGTAACTCGGGGACTACCTGTATTGAATCCAAAACCATGCTCTTGTTATTTCTCATAATAAGAAATTAGTCTAAAACTTTCATTTAAGGCTTTTAATTTACAGTTTTTGTTTTTGCTGTAAACTGACAATTGTGTAGATTTTTGTC
Organism: Simpsonichthys santanae; assembly: GCA_031762415.1. Lineage (NCBI taxonomy): Eukaryota > Metazoa > Chordata > Actinopteri > Cyprinodontiformes > Rivulidae > Simpsonichthys > Simpsonichthys santanae. The sequence continues at coordinate 29,347,624 of JARVLU010000103.1, read as the reverse complement.
CAAGTTGTCTTGGAATGCAAATTATTTTTTCCCCCTTCTATCCTGTGTCTTTCATTAAATGTTTAATCAGGATAGAGAGGCTCCTCTTACAGGAAAAAGGTCAGTTGCTTAAAAATTTACCAAGTGAAAGCTGTGTTGTACCTGCAAACGGCTCCGAGTTTAGGCTAAGCTTGCTGTGACGAAGAGAAGAGTGCAAAGTCTCTGCTGATTTCTCTCCTGGCTCATTAAAACTTGATGAATTTGAACACTCCTAAAAGCAACAGCAGCTCTTTGACAGAGCACAGCTTGCTTGTGTCCATTAGCATAAGGTGCTTAGTGATATAAATGGAAAGAATCAGGGAGAAAAAGTGTTTTAAGGCAGGATGAATTTCTGAATCCTTCACAACTAAGTAGCTCATTTTGTTTCCTAAACATCTGAGCCAATCAACTATTAAGCTAAAGGGTTTAAATGATCAATTTCCTACAGAGGCTCGTTCTGGTTTAGTTAGCTACCACTTTACTGCTGCTCACCAAGGCTGTAGAGTTTCTGGGTTCTTGTCCTGTCATTGTGTTTTTCCCCTCGTCGTTTCAGCTCCTGTGAGACCGACCTGTAATCCTAATCACCCCAGGTGTTGTCTCGTTACTGTCTCTATATATTCAGTGTCTCTGTAGTTCTTTCTTTGTGGATTATGCTCTCAAGCCGGTCGTGTTCTGTCTCCATCAAAAAGTTTGCCGCCCTGCTAGCATTTTGTTCATACTAAACTTAGCTATTTTATTTTTTACTTGGAGTCTCCCGTGCCTTCCTGCACATGGCTTAAACACAGTAAGCTCTTATCGTATTCTACTTACTGTGTTGAACCCACGTGCAGGAAGAAAATGGGCGGAGACACCAAGTAAAATAAGTTTAAACAAACATAAAAGCTGACGGAGCATCAAGGAGACAGAACGTAACAGGCTTGAGAGCATAATCCACAGACAGAGGAAGAACCACAGACACACTGTGAACATATAAAGATACTTATGAGACAAAAGATGAACACCTGGGGTGATTAGGGTTACAGACAGGTGTGACAGGAGCTGAAACAACAAGGAGGGGAAAACATGGATGACAGGACAATAACCCAGAAACCCTACAAAATATACCCAGTTTAAGTAACTGGTCAGTCTGCAGCAGTAGAAGCACTTGAGCTGCTTCTTTGTCAGATTCAAAGCAGAAAAGACTAAATCTGAAGGATTGATGTCTCTTTAATGTTATGTTATACTCTATTGAGTGAATTCTAGTTTTTAGTCTAGAACCTAATATTGACTATCAAATACTCAATCCCTCTTCATTTTTCTGTACATAAAACACATTAGTCCCCACATGATAAAATACTTTCTCTCTGTTTGGAACTGAATACTTGTTTTACGGTAGACAAAATGAATAATTCAATCTACAGTAAATCTATCGACCACAGAGAGAAACGGGGAAAAACATATTTGTTTATACAAAAATGTTGCACATTGTGACTTTTTAAAAAGCTGCATCTTAGAGAATATATATACAGTAGCTGGATTCTGTTTTATGAGATTCGAACCCTCCAGTGAACAGACATGGATTGAAACATAAGTCACTGTGTATTATGTTTGCTCCATATGTGCCAGTGCAAAGTAGGGGAAAAAAGGAAAAGTCAAATCTAGGCTGGTTCGAGTTTGCACAGAAAATGTGTTTGGTTAGTGAGCAGCAGGGAAAGACTAGTTATCTTCTCATGCTTTAGTTGGCTTCATGGTGAATCCCTTGACAAACTAAACCCCCTTTGTTTACCTGCACTGACTGCGAGTGTGCTGATGCATACTAATATCACTGTGTGTGAAGGTGTGACCATGTGTGTTATGTACTCGGGCACTAAATCGTTCCGTTTCCTATCTCTAAAGCCATATCTCATCTCTCGCAGGCCCGCTGTGACCAATCAAACATTGCCTAAGGATTAGTTGCCATCCGCCTCAGTCACTGTCCTCCTTGCTGTAGCCGTTCCCGAACTGTCTCATCGTCAAGCAGGTTAACAAAATTCTAGCAGACATTGATAACCGCTCTAAATTCAAAGCAAAGTGCTTGTTTATCTGATTAAAAAAAAAAAAAACATGAAGCCTCACATCTTTGCCCAAACCAGTCCCTGTTCCTTGCAGCCACAATGTAATGGGAGTGTGTGGGGGTGTGTGTGGGAGGTAGGGGTAATGAATGAATCGTAGTCTGGCATCAGATGAACCCAGCATGGCATGGAGGTAATTGCACTTTTTTCCCTCTCTCCCTCTCTTTGGTGCTTCTGCTAGCACATAAAAGTCTCATTTTAAACAAGAGAAAATGTATGGACTATTAAGGGATTGACAAGTGTTACATGGCTTTGAGTGCCTGAATTAAGTCCTACCCCATTGTAGAAAGAAATGCACCGATCACATGCTGCGCAACTGAGCACCAGCGCCAATGAGCCATGTGATCAATCCTTGGCTTGATCAAACTGTCTTTATTTAAAGTTATCCATTGCTGATGAAATGTGGACAACGCTGTGACTGACGGATCAATGCAGTCTTATAAATGACGGCATGTAAGTGCAAACGGTGTTTATGCATCCTATGGTTGATGGGGTTTTATGTTTACGTATTTCTGCCAGCTGTAAACCAATTTGCCCCTTGGGGATAATAAAGATCCCTTGAACCTTGAAAGGAACCCAATGGGTGAGACGGACGAGACTATAAGCGGAAAAGCAGGTTTCATTAAATTTCTTTATCTGCTTCAGACAAACACAGACCAACTTTAACACTGAAAGGTGCTTAGTTTTTCCCTCCGGCTGACAAGCCCTCTGGGCCGGGGCAAAGGGGAAGGGATTTCTGGTGAAAGGCAGAAGTTTAAGAAAATGAGCAGGATGAAGATAAATCGAAGGTGAATTTCAGTTCAAGCAAGTTTCTGTGCACGAACTTCACAATATCTACGTGAAATATAGAGAAAATGTTCGCTTTTAAGTTTTCTCCAACTTGCTTTAAACTTTATCTCTCCAGTCTTTCTAGTATTTTTCTGCTGCCAACTTTCCTCATTTTGCCCATTTAGCATCATTTTCTCCACTGCTTTCTTTACTTGATAATATGTCACTAGTTGTTTATTTCAGCACTTTTAGTTCTGCTCAATGATATCTATAGCTTTTTAACATAAGATATCATTTTCATTTTAACATATTGTATGACCTTTCATCCGGTAAGATAATGGCTATTTAAGTTTTCCAATGTTATTTACTCTTTTTGTCTCGTCTTAGTCCTGAGCTTCATATAGAAGACAACAGCTGTCCTAACCACAAAACCCTCCTTCCTGCTCTCCTCCCATTGCATTCTTTTGGATAATATTTTGAGGTAAAGCTGTAGTTTGTCAACTTCACCACAGTGGCACCATTGTCTATTTATGTCCTCATTTCCTCCATCTAACTCCCATTCGTGGAATGTGCCTACAACGACTCATATATTTATTATTCTCAAGACACATTCATACGTATGTATTGGATCACACTGGCAACGGACAAAAACAAACTAGGAGGTTGCAGCCGCAGATGGGACTCTAGTGTTGTTATTGCATGAGGCGTGGAGGAATGTGAACGTATTGTGTGGTTTGGGTGTGCACTCAGCTTAAGAATAAAAAACAACAGATTCAAACAAGGTACAAAAACTGTATCAAGGTGGTCTTTTATTTCTGCAAATAAAAGCTTTGTTTTATATTAAAGGCTCAGCGTTCCGTGAAGGGATTCGTGTCAGCCGCCACCTTTCATGTCCCAGTTTTAAACTAAGATCATCTCATGTGGAGAAATAAGGGATGTATGGCTGATCAATTGTGCACCTGATCATAACTTTCTGAAACCTTCTTTAAACTATGTCCAGTGGTTCACATTTTGCTAAAAGAAAAGCATGGTTGACTTCAACATTTAAAGGTTTTAAGCAAATATCTTGCTCAACAGTGATCACTAAGTGTTGTGAATTATGAACATAATGTGTTTTACAAGTCTATTTAGCTATAGCAGCCATCTTGCATTGAGTTTAGGCCTGTCGCAATAAACAATAAATCAATTAACCACATGATAAAAGAAAATGATTGACATCATTTTCATTTATCGGCTTTATCGTTTCTTCGTCTCTCGCTTTCTCCTGAAGACACCGGAGGACAAAAGGGCTCAACTTTATTGCTCTTCTCTGACCCCTCCCTTTCTCTTTTTTCTCTTTAAAATACATTTAACCATCAAAAATCCTGTTTTCAAACAATATTATCGTTTATCGCAATAATTTCTGAGACAATTACCGTAATCGCCCAGCAAAAATTGTTATCGTGACAGGCCTAACTGAGTTAACTTCAAAAGTTAAAGAGCTGTAGATGTACATTCATTGGTTGGTTCCTGAAAAGAATGCAGTGGTTTATGAGATATTCTGCAAACAGACAGAGTAGATTTCAAATACAGGTAGTCCTCGACTTACAAACGGGTTCCGGACTTAAGGACGGTTCGTAACTCGAATCCGCCGTAAGTCGGAGCCGAACGCACATGGCGCCGTAAG
>JARVLU010000103.1:29322988-29334086 GCA_031762415.1 Simpsonichthys santanae | reverse complement strand
CGCCATTTTGAAGTTGGTGGGGGGGGGGGGGTGGGGGGGAGACACTATGAGGTCATTCACATCAGGCACTTATAAAACTTTCATTGCTTGCATGTGTGTGTTTGTAGGAGTGTGTCTCAGCATGCAGTTGAGAGAGTCAGGGTCACGTTGAGGTTCAGAATGGATGGTTTCCTACCATTCATGCCCACGAGGCTCCAAGGACCACACATACAAAGTTTTCTTAAACTCAACATGCAAGAAAACGGGTCACGCACACACCAGCCTTGGATAAAACTTGACACAAACTGTGAAATCGAATGTTAGGGTCCTGTAACGTGTGTGTGTGTGTACGCGGGCTTGTACACACATCCTGAGGTTCAACTGCAATCAGTAAACAATGTTTCTGGTTGAGCGAAGAAAAACAAGAAGCGAGGGGTGAAATGTTCAGTGAGCAAAGTCTGTGTGTGTGTGTGTGTGTGTGTGTGTGTGTTGACAGGAAAGATCACTGAACTGCAGACGTCTGACTCTCACAGCAGCCGTTATAACTCTGCAAAGACGACGCAACAGTATCTGAAGTGAACAGTGCAGATACTGTCAACGTTGAGCGAAATCCCCGTTTGACTCGCACGGTTTAATAAAGAAAACATCGACAGCAGAACTCAGCCCGCAGCGGGTTATCACGGCGAAATATTGTTAAAGAAACGTGTTGACACAGCGAGCCACTTATTTCCCCCTAATTAACAACCTGACAGTGAAATTGGTCACACTGGTTACGCGTCCCATTTTGGTTATTTTCTGACAACGCCAGCCCAACTATTAAATTACAGCCTGCCCATCGCAGCTCAAAGTGAAGTCACGTCTGCGCGCTGATTGGAAATAACTTGCTGCTGTGTTAATGAAAAACACAGCCTTTCAATGATGCTGAATAGTGGCACCATCAACATGCAAATAACATAGTGAGCTCGTTTAAAGTGACATTAAACAGTTCTCTGTGCTAATTACTTCCAATACTGTATATGACAAAGAGCTCTGAGGAGAGGTGTGCTTTCTGCATCCCTCTGCATTGCCATGCTGAGTGATGGGAGCTTCAAGAAGCAGTTTGAGCCTATTAATTAGTCTGCATGAGTTCACACGGTCCATGATTTATTTTTTTATTTTTTGTATAATGCTGCTGATGACATTCCTCTAGATTTACTAGTTAAACTTAATGTTTGGTCTCTAACTGCACTAATTCATTTTTTAACTGATTTTTTATCTGTGTTTTTTTTAATGAATACTGTATATCTGTTCAGGCGAGAAGCAAAACTTCAAAGAAGATGCTGTAATACTATGTCCGCCACTAGGGGGCAGCAACACGGGAATAAAACCATTAAAGTGTTTTGGCTGCTACCTTGAACAGAGGTCGCCACAACATGCATGCTCCCAGGAAAGATTTGGCAATTGTTTAACACCAAATACCCTTTCAGACACAACCGGGGCTCGAACGTGCAGCCTCAGGATGACCAGACCACAGCGACGACCACTGAGCTACTGCAGCCGCCAGGAAGGCAACTCTGAACGTGACTAAAAAAAAAAAAAATTCTCAAACCCTGATTCCCCACCACACTGAAGCCTTGGCAGGCTGATTAAACACAGAAAGTGACCTTTATTACTAATCTCTTGTTTACAAAAAATAAAAGCACAGTTAATATTCTTATGAATGTCAGTTCTTTATATTTTATTGTTAAACCTAAATGCTATCCACCTTAAAAATCTTAAAACAGTCTGACTATTTGTACCTGTTATATTGTTCAGCCACTGTTACTGTGACATTGCACGCGTCTAAGTTACAGATATTTGCATTTGTTTGCTTGTATTTATGTTCAATAAAGTTTAATTTAAAAATAAATACATAAAACTGTTGTAAACCTCCTTATATCAAGACAAACAATATTTAATTTTCTTTTGTTTGCATGAGTGTCAGGACGTGAAAGTGTCATATTCTTTTGCGCATGTGTGAACTCTACTGTGTGTGTCAACTTGAGGTCGATGAGTGGCTCCTGTAGTCAGACACTTCTCGAAACAAATGTTTCTATTTTTATTCAACTTTTTTTTGTCAATAACCAGCCATTTTGGCACGTGACTAAAGTTAAATGGCAACAAGATCAGGACAAACTGGGTCAGATTAGGAGGAAAAAAAGGCCTAAACTGATATATTGTTGTTGTATCAGTGTCTGTGCAAGGCTGCTGTAGCTTTGCCACAGTCTGTTTTTCACGTGCACACTCAAATACTAGTTTTTGATCATCTTCACTTTGGGACTTTTTCACTTTTTCTCCTCAAAAACACAGTTTTTACGTCAATGACGGGTGCAAACGCAGCAGAAAAGGTTCATTTGGCTAAAACATTCACGTTAGTTTAGCTTTAAGTTCCTGCAGCGTTCTGAGAAATACAAAGTTCATCCATTTAAAACCAATTTAGCAGAATTAATGTTTAAAAGAAAAACTAGTGACTTCACAGAAAGTTAATTTCTGAATGATACTTTGACAATAAGATATTTTAAAGGTTCAGTTAAGCAAATTTGTCATTTACAAACTTCCTGATTAAAAATGACAACAATCTGAGCCTCGACAGACAGAAACACCGACAGACTGCAGAATCCTGTGCGTCTCCATAAAAAAAGCTACTGATCCGTACAAGGTCTCTGAATCACCTGCGTTATCAATAAGTCAGGTTCATCTCTGAGCTGCAGGCCATATCAAAAGAAAACTGCACTGTTAACTACATAAACAAGTACTCGCTGTCATGGGATCAAAAGCAAATAGTTCTGCTCTGTACAGCTCTGACCCACTTGGTTTTCTCCTCTCTGGCAAACACTGTTTTTCTCTTTGGACAGATGCTTCGAAGCTATCCTGACAGATCAATACTGGCTGAGCTCAGGTGGGGCGAGGCGAACCTGAATGGAAACTCTGTTTGAAGGATGGACGTAGCCTCCGGGTCTGAAAAGTCAAGCCGGTGCAAACAAGTTTTAAACTCACACAATTTCAATTGGACAGAAGAAGGTGACGCCGTTGACTGCAAACGAAGCTGCACGTGACAGTCTGTGATAACAACAGCTCAGTGTTCATGTTGTGGAGGTTTACCTTTTAAATTCAGACGTGAGGCACTTTATTTACCTTGCTTGGCTTCATAGTCATTTAAAGTCAATGTCAAATGGGAGGAAGCTCTTTCAGTTATCATGCTCCTCTCTTGTGGAACCAACTTCCAGTTTCTGTCCGTGAGGCTGACACATTGTCCACTTTCAAAACTAGGCTCAAGTCTTTGCTTTTGATAAATCCTATAGTTATGGTCGGATTGACCTATCCCTTAGCTGTGATGCTATAGGCTTAGACTACTGGAGGACAAACTGACCTAATCTCATCAAATGAATACAAGTGAATAGTTTGTATTTGTAGTTATTTATATCTTAACGTGTGCTTTTTTTTTTTTTTTTTTTTTGTCTTTCCTCCTAGTGAGGGACCTTCTTGCCTCCAATCTGGACCCGCCAATCTGTGTCCGTTTCTCCTTCCTGTCCTCTCAATCCCAGCTGATCGAAGCAGATGGCCACTTGTCCTCCCATTCTGCTTTGGGAAACTCTAGGAACCGTAAGTAAGCCTACAGTCTGAAAGCGAAGTGCTCTGTTAGGAAAATGTGAAACAATAAGATCTCCAAGATAAGATGGAGCTAGGTTGTTGAGGGCTTTGTAGATTAGAAGTAAGATTTTGAATTCAATTCTGACAGGGAGCCAATGGAGAGAAGCTAAAACTGGAGATGATCTCTCCTACTAACTCCAGTTAAGACTCTGGCAGCAGCATTTTAGATTAACTGAAGATGTTTTAAAGTAGTTTTTGGTCACACACACGACAAATTGACTGTCAAATTACAGTTTTTCACAGCATTCTTACATTTGTTTTGTCTTTGTGAATAAAAACTTCCAGGCGCTCATATCTGCATGTTCTGAGTCCACTGACCTTAGAATCAAGACAAGGTTCGGATGTGCACTTTTAAAAAGCTCTGTGTGTTTTAAAAGGGCAATAAACTTTCTCTTGATAAAGTCAAGGCTGCTCCAGTTTCCCAGCAGTCCTCAGTAAAACGGGCTAATGGGCTGTTCTCTGTTAAAAAACCGGACATAAAAACACCAACTCATAATCCCTGACAGGCAACTTTCCGGCATACTTTTGATATCTTGATGTGAAACACTCACAAACTGCTACCCCCACCCCGGCTGAGAGATAAGCTCGATGATTTGACTCTGTTGTGTGAAATCTATGATGTGAAAAGATTTAATTAAGATAGGCTAAGGAGTCATAATTAATTCTGGCTCTGGCTCTTTTTGAGTCGGGCTTACTGTCAAAAACACAGGGAAAGGCGCCGGCAGAATAAATTACAGGGGGATTTAGTGTGCACGTTCTCCACCAATCTGTGGGGGGATGGCAGGAGTGGAGCACTTGGCTTTCTGTATTCTCCCAAAGGTGAATGGGAGTCAGTTGTGGGGGAATGTTTTTAAAAGTGTAAGTGAGCCCCGCTGGCACTTTTTTAAAGGTGTCCCAGCATCTCAGATCAAATCACATTTCAGTCCTGGAGTTTATTTTGACTGTCAGTGAGAAGCATCCTCTGCAGAGAACTGACAGTGACAAATGTGAAATTGAAAGCTTCCCTGTAAATGGGCTCTTGCTGGGCAAGTGGTGCTGAAGACAGCAGCAGCCACCAGAGACCTCTGAACTATCTCAGGCTCGACTCTTCCATTACACTTTCTTTCCTTTGAGTCTCCGGCCCGTATTGGATCTTGATTGGTCTTTGTTTAGTCATCCACCTCCGGCTGAAATTGGATGAAATGAAGGACATAACTCCTGGGAGCCATCTCCAGTGATTTTTCTTTTTTAAAATGGAGACTTTGACACAGAGGTCAAGAAGTAAATCTATTCGGTTCAATTACAACTATTTTCGGCTTAAATCAACAACCTGTCTTCAGCCTCACATTAACTGGAGATTGATGGTCGTCATGGCCTCATTCCTGCACCCCGTCCTTGACCAGCGGCTAAGTATTTTCTGTTTTTTTTATTTATTTTTTGTTAAAATCCAGAAGTTAACAGCTTGAGGCCAAAGACTCATTCATCAAGCATTTCTCTCAGCCATCCCCTGTTTCCGAAGTCCAATATTAATCCCTCAAGCTGCAAATTCTATGAGCTTTCCAGCTTTGGCCAAACGCGCAACAACTGTTTTATTATCAGGAGACGACAGGCAATAATGACTGTGGGCTGAGCTAAGCAACTGCTCCTTCGAGCTTTCAAAGAAAGCACCTAATTAAAGGCTGCTTTAGGACTTTTGTTACTTTTTTGACTGGTGATTATAGACCGTTCACTGGGGACGGTTTGTCAGTTATTTGCGGGTGGCACACACCAAACATATCTAAGAGCGTTACTTGCGCTGCTCCAAAGCCGCCTGTTTTCCCGAACATGGCTCTAGATAGTTTTTGTTGTTTTGCAGAACAAATTTCCTCACTTTCTGCAGAACCTCCCCCGACACTAATAAGGACTCCTCATCAGCTGAATATCAGAGACAAACCAGGCTGGTTAAAAATTCAGGCTCCTTGGTATTTTGTCTGTGATTTCGTGTAATTAAGTACTCGGGAGTGAAGCGTCCTTGGTGTCCTCTGAGGACAAGTTCAGAAGAACGAGCCCAGCGCTCTATGAAGCAGATTTAGGAAAGGCAAAGCTTTAATAGCACTCTGCTTGTCTGAAGCATCTTCTAAACAACCGCTCGACTACTGTACTACTAAAACCATACGTCTCCAAAGAAAAAGTGGCCTGCTGCCATATTTGGGCCAACTCTAATTGTCGTACTAATCTCTTCAGCGTTAAATGACCCAGAGAAACCAGGTCCCACGGGGCAGGCTTTACCCCCCAACTGATTGGAGACTTTGCTTTTTATTTTCATTGGCATATTAAAACTGCATAGGCTGCTGGTGGAAAGCCCGCAGAACTATTGGAAATGTAATTAAGGGCTAGGAGCAGCTTTTAAACGGTTGACTAGTGCAGAAACAAACTGTGCCCTTCAGCCAGCGAAAAACTTTAATACACGGGAAATGAGTGGCTCAATCAATAAGCAGGGCCTCATTTGTTTTGTAGGAGAGAATTCAGTGGAAAACAGAAACGGGATGCGTCGTCTGAATACTGTTTCTACATTTCAAGCGGAGCACCACATTTTAAGGCTACATTTACTTCAAAAACAGACCAATAGGCACTCTCTTGAGAATACAATCATCTACCAATTGGATTTGTCATTATAGCAAAAATAAACAAATGCTGCAGACTGTGCTGGCTGCAAGTGAATCTCAAGTGTCTTATGATGAACCAGACATCCTAAACATTCCTCAGGTGTTGCGGTGAAATAACAGCGGGAAAAAAAAAACGCTCCAATCAAGCACGAGTATCTGTTGAATCCAAACGCCACAATCATTTCACATCGACAGCGAACAATCCATCGTACCCGGCCTGACAATTACATTCATCATTAACAGTCTCTAATCCGATTCGTTTTAAGGTGACATCCTTCAAAAACCGTCTTTCCAAACAAGCCATAAAATGAATGATGGGGCGATTATTAGAAAACAGACTCAGCAAGCCCACACTGTGGTCTTTTGTCCCCTGCATCAGTGGGTTTATGATCATTAGAAACATTTTCTCCACATGTTATCGCTCTCCGCACGCCTAGCTTTGTTCCCTGCACACATGCGGGATGACGCAACACCTTCCAAACTAGTAGGAGGCCATTCCAGTCAGCGTAGCAGAATAAAAAAAGAAGTAACTATCAAACACCGTCTCACTGTGTTAGCGCTGATAAATATGCATGACAGCAGCTTGAAAAACAGCTGTTTTCCTCCAATTAAACATTTCCATGCACTACAGTTTTGGAAATAGACTTTTTTTTTAAATGTTTATTAACGAACAGCCCAAGTTTCTGACCTTGAACAAAACTGAACCATCATAGCGCCTGTTTCAAAGATGACGAAGTGCCGGCCGGAGCAAGAAAATACGGTTAACAAGGTGAGGTAATGGTGCTGCGGCATGCCCTTGGCCTGCAAAACCTCACGCAGCCTACAGTAACGTTGAATACACACCGATAAGGGTGGTGTGTTATCCCATTAGACCCTATCAGAAAGATGTGAATGCTGCTGCGGTAACAGATACTGAACATCAGTCCAACTAGCTGCGCGGAGCTGATCAAATCAAGTCATCAAAAGATCCTTCGTACATCAAAGGCCCTGAGCAGACCTGGCCATGTGCCTGCCATACCAACAGTGTAGCAACGGAGAGCAGAGCTGCTAAATCTGGCAAAGCACATATACGGCTGCCCACTTCAAAGGCGCAGATCCGCTGTCTGAGGTCATTATTCGGAGGTACAGCCCAGAAACCCAAAGACCAGTGAAGGTGAGCAGAACGAAACCTCGGAGGGCTTACCATCAGGAGGCTGGGCCGGAGTGAAGTGAGGCGGTTTGTCTGAAAGAGATAACAGAAAAAGAAACTGTTCAGTTTGAGGAAATGTATTTAAACTTCAACCAAACAAAAGCAGTCTTTGAATTGGTATTAAAAATAAAGGGATGGAGAGAGAACCCTTTGTATATGTGGGCTTTCTGTATCCCACACATCTGAAGCGAGTGACCAGGCCCTGCAGGGACCGAGCCGAGCTAATCAGACAGGAGCGTGTTCCAGCAATATCAGTATCATCATCGTGTTGTCAGCCGTGGCTTCGGAACTCTAATCGTTCCGCACCATGACTTCTGATGTTACAAGAGCACAAGGGAAATGGAGAACAGAGCGGTTTGATTTTAAGTTAAAAAGTGTAAGGTAAGAGCAAAATTTCAACAATAGTCACGGCATGAAGTGCATTGGGGAATACACGCTCGGTCCCCGCCTCCACCCACCTGCAGACATGTGGAATAAATCAGAATTTTTTCCTCCCTAATGCATCACATTACATCATGTTACTCTGCTGGTCCACAGTCAGCAGACAATGACATAAAGCTGTTCAAGGCGTGGGAACTAAAAAAACAAGACCTGTGGTGTCAAATGCCTAAATAACGCTCGTAATCTGAGAGTTCTGCAGCTTCAACACCTTGGCCACATTATGTATAAAAATAAAGTGGGTTGTTTTATTTTTTACCTAGCAGGGAATGGAAATAAAATTACAGTACTGCTGACAGCCAAACTGAGTAAAAACATAAAAAGGGCAACAAATGTTTTCACGGCAATACATCAAAAGTGATATTTTTTAATTATAAGCCCAACATAGGCAACATTACAGAAGAGAACGAGCTTTTTCCCAGAGCCTTGGGCATATTCTCAAACAATCTGAATAACAAAAATATGCAATTTCTGATAATGAGCAGCCAATGTTCCCATTTGGGAGGCTGCAACCAGAAAATAAGTTCTTCAATAAATAATGGCACATTGAAATTGCAGTTTGTTAATAGTCTGTGGATGGTATAACTGATTAGACAGCTAATGATTTTAGAAGTGCACAGAATAAAAGTGAAACTAGAGAAATTGCATTTCCTGTGAAAATGCAGTGTGAATGCTTATTGTCAAAAAAATTGCTGCAAAACTGTTGAAATTAGCTTACAACCATGCTGAAATGTAGCTGAAGTACAAGAACAAGCCTGTTAGCAGCAGAAAGCAGAAAGTACACATATTTGCTGAATTAGGTTTAAATAGTCAGAAATTAGTACAAAAATTTGAAATGAACAGAAAATAACTGAAAAGTAGCTGAAAAGGCAGAAGGAAGCTTAAACTACCAGAAGGAAGTGGAAGGAGCTGAAAGGAGCTCCAAAAATGCGGAACTAGCTGAAAAAGCTACAAATTACCGTAATGTAAAAGAGTGAAATAGTAGCTGAAATAGTGGAAAAGGCTGAAACTAGCCCCCCAAAAAAATGCTGAAAGGAGCATATTAAGCTGAAATGATCAGAAAGACGTTAATTGGGCTGAAAGTAGCTGAAATTGCCACAATCAAATTTATCTGAAAACTGCTGAAATTAGCTAAAAATGCTGAAGATGTAGCTGAAAAGGTAGAACAAGCTTAAATAAGCAGAAGAAACCCAAAGGAACACATTTTCCCAGTTAGGCTCAAAGAAGCAGAAATGAGTACAAAAAGTGGAATTGTCTTTAAAAAAAAAAAAAGGCTGAAATTTGCACACAAAACCCTCAGCTGAAAGTAGCTAAAATATATAAATAAATAAATACTGTAAATAAAGCAAAATATGCTGAAATTACCATAAGGAAGTGGAGAGCACATTTTTTGCTGAATTAGGCTGAAAAAACTTGAAATGGGTGCAAAAAATGTAGAATTAGCTGAATTGGCTAAAATTAGCCAATAGTAGCTAAAATAGTAGCAAAAGCTGAAACTTGCCTAAATAAGCTGAAAGGAGCAAAACAAGCTGACATTTACAGAAAGAAGTTCGAAGAAGCACAAAAATCATGTAGTTAGCAGAAAGAATCTGAAACAAGCATAAAATTGCAGAAATAACAGCTGAAAGTAGCTGAAAAGGATTAAATTTACATAAGGAAGCTGAAAAAAAGCTGAAAACAAAATGTGAAAGGGCAGTAAAAGGTTGTAAAAAGATCTAAAGGTTTGAAAGATGTAAAATGAGCTCAATTCATTTTCTATGAGACAAAAAATGGCAGAAAAGGCTAAATATTTCAAAAAGCTAAAGTTGCACGAATACCAAAAATCATAGCAGGATTGTCCTGAAAGAGGTGAACGTTTTGATAAGTGATTTGTTGCAATAACAAAAAAAATTAGATGTTGAAAAATGTACGGAAGAAAAATGGATCTCAATAGTGCAAATGCTTCATACGTGTTCACAAAATAATCATATCGGTAGACACTTTGAATGTGGAGGCGGCATCACGAGTTTTATTGTGCAAGAAAATATATGAGCACTGACGTCATTTGCAGTGTATTTTTCCAAATGGATACTTTTTATAAGCATGATACATTCATCAAAGCCTATTACGATACAGTACACTGGTCATAGCATACCGGGTTACTTGAGTACCAAGCATGACACAAGTGAACCACCATCTGCTCTCTAGCAGTCCACCCGGCTGTGTGACTCACTAAGCAAAGCCCGGGTGAGTTGTCAAAGCTGCCTGCGCTGAACAAACACACACATTGAGAAAAAGCTGAGCTACCACCCAGACATCTCCCGGCTGCCTCTACACTGTGAGGGATAATGAGGAAGATACTAGACATCACATCAGCTACTCCGCCATAACACGTTTTCGCAGGGTCCCCATCAACCTCTGCGCCGGAGCCTTCCCCAGGACTTCTGCGATACCCGTCGGCACCCCAAGACACAGCTGAGTTTTAAATTTAGGCTAGCTTAAAATTGCTTGTCAACAGCCGGGGTTTCAGGGGAGAAGGTAGTCTGTGTGGAAGAGAACAAAATAAATGAGGAGAGGGGAGAGGAGAGGCAAGGTTGGTGCTAGAGGTGAATAATGAATTGTCTGCTGAAGCTGCTTGGCATTCAGTCATGACGGGAACTGATTTTCATCTGGGGGGAGATTCAAGAGTACACATAAAACTATGGGGGGGAAATGGCATCAGGTGGATGGAGAGGGAGAACATAAAAGGAGCATTGGCAGGTTTCCCACTTCCTTTGCTCACTTTTGTAAGCACGTCTAAATATGCACAAACAAACAGAGCCACAGTGTCGTGCAAGGTGAATCAGAAGGAGCCTGAAGAGTAGGTGGAGTACAAAGTGAGCCAAGACGCTAGGCGAAGCTAAACGATTTCTTCACATTTCCATAACGAAAGGACGAGATAAGGTCTTTCCATAAACATATCAGCCACTTCCATCTCCCTTTACACCTGGCAAAGCCTGCATAAGTTCCCGGTTCTGTGTGAATGTCACAACACGGCCATCATTCACCCTATATCTTTGGCAAATCAATAAATGTCTGGCTGTGACATTTACCCACGTGCAGAAAGGGGTGCGTGCGTGTATTTATCTTTGCATGTGTGGCACCTTCCGCTTTGCTGTGGCTGATGTATCGCTGCGCAGAATGATGAAGTGAGCGTGCGTCCGTGGAGCAGGCTTCATTG
>JARVLU010000103.1:29232374-29246604 GCA_031762415.1 Simpsonichthys santanae | reverse complement strand
AGAGAGAGAGAGAGAGAGAGAGAGAGAGAGAGAGAGAGAGAGAGAGATAGATATAGATATAGATATAGATATACACAGGTATATACTTTTTTTGTATTTATTTACTCTGGGATCTGAGTCCAAATTTCGTACTGTAAACATGTAAATGTGAGCTGGTATGACAATAAAAAATGCTTGAAACCTTGAATATACTTATAGTATACAGTATATGTATTGTTTTTGTACTACTAGTGTTTAGTGTATTCTTAGTTTAGCATATTTCTTAGTTCACATCTTGAATCATATTACTGTTTTTCCTTTACAATGTATACGTTTGTTGAATGTAACTGGGACCCTGTGTACATAATTTCGTTCCACCACATGTACTACTTGTGGTGCGAATGACAAAGAAAAAACTTAACGTACTTAAACTTAAATTCTGACTTTGACATTTTAAAGCTAATTTAATATGTGAAAAAAGCACTGGTTGGAAAATAAAGGTAATGCCCTGGGATTTAACTTGGCAAGCCTTGACAAGTGAACATTTTGTCTGTGCTGGTCGTCAATCTCCTAACTGGCACTTTGCATTATACAAAAGAGACAAAATGGGAAGTAAACCAAAATCAAGAAAGGTGTGGGTTATAAAGATCACGTTTTACAATGGCTGTCGTTCTAACACAAGACCTGGTTTTCAACAACTGAAAACAGATGCAAGTCTTTTGATGGTTGCCAGGGACTTTGTCATTCATTTCACCTTTTTCTAATTTGGTGTAAACTTTGAGGTCACGCACTCGATGGTCCTCAGGTTA
Organism: Simpsonichthys santanae; assembly: GCA_031762415.1. NCBI lineage: Eukaryota > Metazoa > Chordata > Actinopteri > Cyprinodontiformes > Rivulidae > Simpsonichthys > Simpsonichthys santanae. The sequence continues at coordinate 29,245,816 of JARVLU010000103.1, read as the reverse complement.
GCAGTGGCAGGTAGTAGCTTCGACTGGCAGTATTTTCTCCTTCCTCCCCCAAATAGAAACACACAACTTGCATAAGGTGTGGCTCTTGTCAACATTATGTTTCCTTTTAACTTCATAAAAGCCAAATTATTTCCGAACATTGGTTTTAAATGTGAAGTACCAGTATGTCTTGGTCAGATACTGTCTCCTTCTGTTGAGTGCACACTGTAAATGGTCCACTTACTTCAGAGTTTTGCCGTTTGCATTCTTCAACAAAACATTATTGGCATTAAATAATAATCAACTTTTGATATTTTAAATTTGAATCAAACTTGTTCAAGTCTGCTTCCCTAACAGGGGTCGACATAAGTGGTTTCTGTTTGTCCGAGACAACCTCATTTTGTCTTGGACCACCAGATCCCACCTCGAGATTGTCTGGAGGATAACAGAGTGAAACAGACATGGATTGAAGTTCTCCATCACTGCAACGTACAACCTGAATAATTTACTTAGATCTTCCCCTGCCTGGTATCTTATACAAAGTACATGACACACATTTGTGAAATACATCTCGATCTAAAAGGTCTAAAAATGTAGTTATTTGGTTTTTGTGTCTATAAGGTTTGTCACTAGGTTATTAAGATGTCTGTCACATTTAGCCCGGCAAAGGTTTTATAGGTTTCAACACAAAAACAACTTGGTTACGTTTATGAAAAAAACGTGGTTTGATTTCAAAATGACTGCTCCAACATGAAGCCAAATCTTCCTTCAGAGAGCCACCTCTTATTCTCATTATGGAGGGCGATATGAATTCAACATTCCAGCCTCGTCAGACACACACGCCACTCGGTGCTCCCATTTCAAGTCGGAGGCACCCCACAGCGTGTCACATGGTGGCAAAGGCCATCCAGATTTGCGGTGGTGTGACGACTTGAGATAAACTTCCTCCACAACGGCATAAATTGTTTGCACAAAGATACATTAAATCTAGTGAACCATGTTTCATGAAATGAAGTTACAGAAGAACAACACAATCTGTGAGGTTAAATTAGTTTTTTGTTATTTAAAGGCCATTTTAAAAGCTCCTCCAAACATTGTATGAAAGACAAAATGTGAGTTCTGCGATGACTGACAACAGGACCTCCCACTTGAACAGGCACCATGATGAGGCGTGACCACTCCTGGCAGGTGTTTTGTCCCTCACACAGCAACATGGTGTGGCCATTGTAGGGGCCACGTCCATTTAAAAAGCCTGAAGAGATCCCACACCAAACAGGGCGAGTAGCTGGGCCTGCCACATCAAACATGGTCGTTTCTGTCCTTACATACAAGAGCAACTCAGCATCAATCAGTCATGAAGTCTATGTGACAATAAAAGGTACAAACAGCTCTGGGTCGAGCTACAAAACATCAAAGGCACTTCAACTCCATTTTTGGCGGGGGGGGGTTTCTTAGAGTTTCAGGTGTTTTTATTCTTAAAAGCTGCTTGAATTCACAAGACTGGCCTGGAATTTAATCTGCACAAATCTTCTCTGAGCCACAAAAAGGCAGCATTAAAATCCTATTATGACGCACAAAGCTTCCACTGTTTCTCAATAAGGCACACTGAAAGGCTCTTACATGCTAACGCTAACTAGCGCCAACACCTTTCAAGTCAAGCGGTCCAATGAAAAAGAGAAGTTTTACACAATTTCAGCAACAGGCCTCTATTGATAAGACAATTAATGCAGATGCTAAGTAAACTGCACCTGACTGGTTTCCTATCACGGCTGTAGCCAATACTTTGTCAAACTTTTAGCGCAGTGCTATTCAACTAAATTGCTCAGGGGGCCACAATTACTGAAAGTCAAGAGCTCAGGGGCTGGAAATCTAGTTTTATTTAAAAATGAACCCCTTGTTGGGCCAAACTAAGCTCACCAGTGAGCCTGATTTGGCCCCCGGGCCACCAGGTGAATAACCCAGGTTTAGCGACTGGAGCTAAAGGCAGCAAGCGGTTGACTTGGACTGGAACAGGAAAGGAACAGCCCTGAGCGAATAAAACAAGAAAGGATGTCTCCGTCATCTGAGAGTGATAATGACAGTTAGTGATGTTATTGTGACATAATTCTGGGAGGTTTCTTGATAAAAGCATCAAATCTCCAGACAAACGCAAAGGCTAAACCATCCTCTGTTGATAGTCCATCCAGTGAACTAAACAGCAACGCTGTTCATCTTCAGTGAGGTGATAAACTTTAGGCAATGAGTTGCAGAATTAGTGCACCAGGCTTCACTACAGTTTAAATGTCCCATTTTGTATTTTTATTTTATCCCTAAATGTACTAGAACACGTGCAGAAAAACTGATTGCACAAGAAGGAACCGAGCAAAGCCCTTCACTCTTCAATGGAAACTGCTTTACAAGCGAAAATGTATGATTAAAAACAAAGTTTAGAAATCATTATGGAGAGATGTAATATTCTCACTTCTGATATTACCACAGTTTTGTATAACTTCCTTTGCAAAAGCTTGACAAGGATAGAGATTATGGCAACAAGTAAAATGATAGTGAACTAATTAAAGCAAATAAATACCATAAATGTAGTTAGTACATTCCTGATACACGTGTTAAAAATTAGCTGTTGGCAATGTGTAACATTAAAATAAAAAAAACAGATAAAGTGCTAAACTATTACTGAAACACATGCTAATAATTTATGTCAAAAAATTCCAAGCCACCTTTTTACATTTTCAGCTCAAAGATCCTTATAGGTATGAGGAGGGTGGTGGAAGATGTAGGCGCATGTGGTTTGGAAGGAGGGGGAAGCATGGCCATTATGAGGGAGAAAGATTAAAGTAAAGGGAGTGGCCTTACCTGGTTGAACATTGGCAGGACAAAAGAGGAGACCGCACATGAAAGAAAGAGAGAGAGAAAAGGACATTAGATGCTGCTGGCTCAGCTTTAAGCCATATATCAACTTATCTGTAGAGAATACAACCACTGCACTGATACAATGCTGTCTAGACAGAAATACCTATGACTATTTACTATTCCCATAATGGGCACTTGCTGTAAATGGTCTTCCATCGTACCACCAATTGCACTTGGAGTCGAGACACATAAAAAGCACAAATCATCAATCACATTCATTTTTAAATATCTATACTGGCTTTCAGACCGGCAGTGAAAAAAAATCCATCACAGTACATCGCTACCAAACTGGATAAAGGCTTCTCTCTTTGGTGTTATAACTGAATAAGAATTGATTTGTCTTGCACTCGTTAGACTATTTCAGCTGATCCTGGAGACCCTAAAAGGTCTCTTGAGGTTTTTATGTTACTTTTAGGCAAAGCCACATCACAACGGATAAAATGGTTGCGGGAAAAGTTCATAGTGGCTGGTTCACTTTTCATTATAACTATGGCTGCTGGTGATTAGGAAAACAAGAAGGTCATAATCTAAATGATTTTTAAGATTGTCAGCTTTAATCCTTTTCACTAAAAACAATCTAGTTTGTTTTATGAAAAAGCTCTAGCTTGTTCTATTGTAGAAGTGTTTACATGCCTCAAACTGCAAGGTCAATACAAACTTTGGCATCATGAGGTCAGGTCAGGCACATACGGGAATAAAGCTTTTGTTGTAACAACCATTATATAGTATTTTATGAAAATTGTTCTCGTTAACTTTAACCTCTTGAATATATTTTAATCCAATACTGGACATTGTTTGAGATGCTTGTTTTAAGAGCTTTGTCTCTATGATAGATTTAGTCAAAGATTTCAGCTGCATGAAATCTCTGAAATTCTTTGTACTGTAGGGGTTAGCTGCTCCACAGCACTGACTCTGTATCTACAATTTCCCTCCCATTTAAAAAATGTGCTGCGTTGTCATATTCCTATTTGCCCGAGAAAAACACAAAGTGAATTCCCATAAGAAATTATATATATTTTTGTGTCTTTCCGATCGCAGACTGATAAATTACTCATTTGCTAAAGTACAAACTCAGACAAGTCCTCAACACAATGAACAAGTGACATTCTTGTTTCTCATTCTGCTTGTATTATAAGTTGCACTCTTCTTTGTCATGTGTGTGTGGCGCCACCTTTAGGATGGGAGTTGTATTGGTACAACTGATGCTGTTGGCATGTCACAAAACTCTAAACTGCATCTCCATGTCTGCAGTAAACTCATACAAACTACAATTTACTAGGGGTGCACCAATTGCAGTTTCCTGGCCCATTATCAATCAACGATCTCTAAATTTTGTTTTATAAGCGACACTGTTGGGGGTTATAAGGTCACAATAAACCTTAAATTTTCCTAGCTTATTTTAGTGAAAAACATACCCTTGAACAATATCATAAAAACAATACAAACTTATTTTAACTGGCCATGAGGTAGTGCTCTGAAATATAATTGGAGTTTAGGCAATTGTTGTTAAAACTACAAAAAAATCTGTAAAATTGGTTTCTCATGTAAGTGCCAGCAGATCTTCGATCTCCCAAAATTAAGGAAATCGGAGCCAGTGCAGCCCTACAATTTACAAAACAATCCTCATAATTTAGTCAACAGTCAAGTGGTTAAGGAGCATGATGATATCAAAGTGCATGCTCAGTCATCCAGGTACAAAAGCATGAAGATAATTAAGCATCACGGTATTAGGAAAACATGCAATTTAATTGTTACATATTGCAATGACATTAGCAGTTGAAATAAATCTATATGCATATGTCCTTACAATATTCACAGCCCTCTATGTGCCAGCTGTGGGCATTTAGAGGAGTGATGCTCCAAGTGATTTGCGCAATCCATATTTTTTGCATTTAGTTTATGAATGTGATTTTATTTCTCCCCAGAAACAACCTGATTTCAGTACATTTATAATATACTGTGCAGCTGTTCTCTATAGTAAGATAAGCCCTTCATTATTGTACCAGTGCAATATTTGCAGGATTCTATTGCACACAAGTCCAATATTTCCTTGGGAAACATTGGAGTCAACACACCTTTTAGTCTGGGCTTTACTGCTGACAAGACAATCTTGTTTTAGTTTTATTTATAGCTCAATATCTTATTATGGAGTAAAGTATAGCAAATATGACGGTGATCAAATGGGCTCATGGTTACTTTGGTTGCATCCATCCCTGTTGCAGCAAGTATGTATCCACCTACAGCTCTCAGCAGAGAGGAAAACTATAAACTACAGATCAGAAACACTCCATCTCTGTTCCTTCATAGACTTCAACAGCTACTCTTCAGCTCTGTGACAGCCACTGAAATATTTACAGCCAACAGGCTCCACTTGGCATTATGCAGGCGCAACAGTGGTCACCTTTCTTTAACGTCCATATTTCTAAAAGTCTGCAGAGTCCAGCTTGATGACCCAGAATATGAATGAGTGCTGAAAAAACACATACAGCTTATCTGATAAGACTTCAAAGCAGGCAATGTGGGAAAAATGCCACCGTGATACAATAGTCAGATACAGAATGTTATGATTGTAAGCTTTTGGGCTTGGACTGGAACTTTCAACAAAGGTAGAGAATAAGGGTGAGTATGAACACAAGGACAAATCATGTGTTTTGTTTAAGAGCTATAACCCGTGATCCAAATTGTAATGTTTGCTCCTTTGGTTGAACCAGGAAGTGCCTCACGTCTCCTTGGAAATACTCTGCAGCCGATGATGGTGGGGATGGCGTAAACTTGAGAAGAAGGAGAACTGAGATCATAAGAGAAGCTCTTAGATTATCACGCATCCTGGTGCCTTGATGGGGAGATACCCAGCGGTGAGAAAAGATCGCTAGACAAAACATGGCTCCTCTCTTTCTCATGATTCCACTTTCTATCCCAGTCGGGAGCAACATCCATTCCTAAACATCTAGAGGGGGTCACGAGAGAAGCGGGTGAACCAAGCACATCCCTAATCTCCATCCACCCCACCACCTGTCTACACCATTCTTGCACAATGCCTATGGAAAAAGAGATAGTGGTCATTATAACATTCATACTAAATTCACTTCTCTCTTAAGGAAGAAAGGAAATGAGAACATGTACAGGTGGGAAAAGTCATAAATTCATGGTAAGAACTTTTTAAAACTATTATTTGATTCCATAAAGCTGAGCAGCTTGAACAGTAGAGATATAGATACTTTAAATGCTCTGGAATACACATCTCAAACAGTGATTCTATTTTAACAGATGTTTAATTAAATGAGCATTTCTTCTAGCAACAGTCTGGCTTTTAATGCTTGGAGTACTGGCAGACTTAAATCAGACACGGAATGGTCTGATTACACCTTCATAATAATAACAATTATTATTAATAATTTAATTTGTAACGCACTTTTCATTAACAAAAATCTCAAAGTGCTTCAAAGAGCAACTAAAATCAAAGATAAAATAAAAATAAGTGATAAAATCATGTAAAATCAACGATACAATAACAAAAATCAGTGATAAGACCAACTAAAATCAAAAAACCTTCAGTGACTTGTCTTCTTGTGAAAGATGCTGTATCTGTGTTAAGGTGATTAAACCTCTATAGGTCGGTCCTGCTGCTGTGGTATAGTTTAACTCAAACCTCACACATCACCCCTTTTGATTTTCTACATCACAGCCACACATTAATTCCCCTCAAGTTCTCAAGCAATCTTCATTACGCAGAAAGCACTCAGCTTTATTGAGATTCAGTGGGTGGGAGGTCACTAGTGTCTAAAAAAATAATTTATTGATCGCACTTAATGCAATAAGCATACAAGATCCAGTGCAACAATTTCATTAGATTTTTCGTTACAGTCGTGCAGTGCGTGCTTGGCTGGAGATGAAGATCGGGGACGAGGCTGCCTCAGCAGGAAAATCTCAGAGGAAGGACAAAAGGACAAGCTGTCACCTCCAGAAATAAACTGAAGATGCAGTGTCAAATAGCATGCAAGTGCATGAGCTCCAACAATGTGGAAAAATACAGAAACTTTTCTGATCAGTCTTACAGATACCATTTAGAGACAATGGACAAAAAAAATTAAATAACTCAACCAATCAGGGATTTTGCCAGCATTTTCTGGACTGGAGGTAGAGAGCTATGATGCATTAGAAGCACCAGGGAAAAAGGAGAACTTCTGCTGAATGAGATGGATTTAAAAAGTGTTATTAAAACTAATATCTGGAAAACTCGCAATATATGAGGTATACTTGGTATATTGTTCACACCTATTTTTTTATTATTTATTTATTTATAAAATTTGTTCATTTTTAAAATACAATACAAAACAATTCCATAAATCATAACAGACAAAATATAAAAAATGAAAGATAGCACAAAGAAGAAAAAAATCTTAATACAGTGTATGGTTTTAATTTAATTGTGTTTACAGGTTTTAACAATTAAAGTTGAATAAAGAACAATGCGAATAGCAAATAAACAATTAGACACATAAAATTAATTAAATATATTCAATTGGTATGGATGGAAATATTTATTACATGCCAAAAAAGATCTTAATCAAGAGTGATTTGCAAAAGCAGACCAAAAAGGTTTAATAAGATTTTTTATACACATTGTCGTGTTTGAAGGTACCGTATTTTCCGCTGTACATGTCGCTCCGCCCTGTAAGTCACATCAGTCCATATTTGTCTAATAAAGTGGAAAAATCATTAAATATGTTGCATAATATATGCAACAAATACGGCAAGTTGATGCTTTGCCGTATACTGCAAAGCATCAAGTGTTTACTGTTTACTACTGTAAACTTATGTCAAGTTTTCCTCCAAACCTCCTCCCACTCTGTTACTGCCCTTGTTGACCCTTGACTCAGTGGGTCAGGACAATAAATACTGTAAGCTGTTCATCAGACATGTTGACTTCTATTCAACCTCGACAGCTGTGCAAAGGCAGACTTAGGTGTGCTTTCATACCATGGCACTCAAACAATGTAAAAATAAAAATGCTTTACCACAGAAAAAAAAGGGAATGGCACTTTTTCATGCCGTTGCTTTGTTGAAAAGTTTTCCTTTTAGGAAATTTTACATTTCAGGCTCTATATTAGTATTTTGGTGTCATTATTCAGGGATTTAGAATAATAACTATGAGACATGGCAGGTGAGATGCCACATGACATCTATTTCAACTATAAAATTCAGGAAGCCAAAAATGCAAACAATTTTTGAGGCTTTTGTCCAGCGGCCTTGTAATTAAATGAGGCAGACAACAGGAGCTCCCACGGGGCTTTGCCAGTGCAGACAGTGACAAACACATTCATTAGTTCAGCCTGTGAGTTCTTAAGTCGGGTACACTCCTTCTCACAGCTTGAGGTACCGGGTGTTCTGCAAACTTTAGTGTTTTCAATTATTAGAAGTCAATTTTCACATGTAGCATTGTTGTTCATTTAATCTTTTAGTAATCTTATTGGGCAAATACAGTATTTTACCTATTTTGTGCAGAAAATAACAATTAACTCCCTTTTGTAGGGAGTGGGAAGGCATTGGAACAAATTCCATGATATATGAAAAAATTATGTTCAAAAGACATATTTTTAATATACAAAGCCCCTGTTGAAACTATTTCAATTTGTAACTAGATCAGTTGCACTTCCTGCAAAAAATGCTGTAGAAATGTTTATTGTTGAATTATTTTTGATGAAAGCTGCTGAAGAAGATGAAATTCATAGCTAAACTGTTAATGTAAGCTGAAATTTAACAGATATTTGATGAAAGCAGGAAAATAAAAGCAGAAAACAGTTGAAAAACAGGAGAAGTGTGTAAAAAAGATTGAATAGAGTAGAAGTGTAACAGAAATGAGTAGAAAAAGTCAAAATAGGTAGAGAGAGGTTAGATAGAGAACAACAAATTGGGAATTAGCAAAAAAAGAAACTGAAATGATTAGGGAAAAAAAAGTTCAAATTTGAAATTACAAACTAGCTGAAAAAGAAAAAAAGCTGAAATTAAAGAAGCTGAAAGGAACATAAAAAGGTGAACTTATTAGAACGAATTACCAAAAGTGGAAATTAACAAAAACAAACAGCAGAAAAATAAATAAGAAGTAGCTGAAAAAGATGGAAAAGTTGAATTTAGCACATAGAAGCTGAAAGGAGCACAAACAACTGCAATTAGCTTAAAGAAGCTGAAATTAGCAACAACAAAAAAAGAAGCAGAAAGAAGCAGAGAAGAGCTGAAGAAAGCTGAAGTTGGCTCAAAGAAGCTGAAAAAAGCTGAACCGGAACAAAACCTAAAATGAACAATAAAACATTTTAAAGCACAAAGGGTTTGAAGGACGTGGAGCAATCCATTCATTTTAATGAGAAAAAAATATGGCTGAAAAAGCTAAAAAAAATTAAAAGTTTAAATTGCACATAAACCAACATTTATGGCAGGAATGTAATGAATGAGCTGAACATTTTGATACACGAATTATTGAACTAGCACAGAAAAGGTGGCTTGAGTTGCATGCCACAAACCTTATGGAAGAAAAATGGATCTCAATTAATTCATCCAGTCATTCATTTGCACAATTACAGATTTCACTAACTTCAAGAGGTGAAATGGCATTAATCCTTATTGGTACTCAGTATCAGTGAGTATTAATGTGGAAGTGCTTGTACTTGAACTTGGTTTGAAATAATGTGCTATTGGTGCATCAGTCCTGTTTGCATGAATCTAGAAGAGTTTCTAGAAAGCTCCTATGGATTGGCATGGGATTCAACAGGCTAAATTAGACAAATAAGGCTGGTGTTGTTCCAAGTTGCAGTCCAATAGAGACACAATTCAGTCCAAGTCCAAATGCCTGGTGAAACTGTTTGGGAGAAATCTTACTCTGGTGTGCACTAAAGCAAACTCTTGCATTTAAACAACCACATGGTAATATTATTGGGGGAACTGCTGCATAAAGTTGCAGAACTTCAGGGCGCAGTGCAGACATAATATCTGAAAGGAATCAGCCACAAACACTTAGTGAATCGTCCAGACTTGTCCCACTACAAGTTGGTCTGCACCTCCACAGACTCTTGCATTAAGCTTGTTTAAAACCTTTCAAACATTTCCATTCATAAAACCAACAAAACACTTGTAAAAAAAAAAAGTGTTTTTAAACATATCTGTGAAGCCTAATGCAAAAGAAGGTCATTCTACCGCCCTCAGTTTATCCTTCACTTGCTCCTGTGGGTTCTCTGACTTAGCTGCTCTCGTATTCATCAGGTTTGATTGGGCTGCCAGGAGCATATTGACCTGTGCTTGACACTCTCTGAAGATGTATGTGCAGAGTGAAGCGAAGGGACGGCTGGTGGGTTGGTTTTTACAGAGATGGATGGGCTCAGTTCATTGAAACACTAAGCACACATGCCGTCACTTTGCTCTCTTCTCTACCTGGTTAATGCTGCAACTGTTTTGTTTGGAGTTACTGCAGAGTTATGAATTTAATCTGATCTGGATTATGTCACAATACACCAGGTTTAAAGCTTTTTCTTATGTTTTTAGTCAGGGCTTTGAAATGTTAGACAGAGACAAATCACATCCTTATTAGGACCTGCTACCATGATAGAACATCTAAAGTTTTACAGCCAAACAAATAAATTAATGTGCAGCAAGCTGTATTTACTAAAGATAATATTTTACATTGATACTGCCAAGTTCAAAGCATGAACACAGTTTTAGTCCCTTTTCTTTTTCTTTTTTTTTTTTTTTTTTTCTGAGATGATCACGACTTAATAAAAATGCTTTTGCAACTCTGAGGTGCCAGCAATGTATTCTAAAAGTTTACCTGAAGATGGCGAGCAGCCTTTCTTTGACTAACCAAATTTGACAAGAGATGGATTATAAATAAAGTGGCACTGTTGCATGTAAAATAAAAAAATAAAGACAGTTGCCAAGATGCATAAGAGAAATAGGATACCCATTTTACTATATGTGCATACTGTTCAACCACAAACAATGGCTACACTGCAGACAAGACAATATCGTTATATTGTGGCAAGTACAATGTGCTTCATTTAGTTCATGTGATGGACAAAACATGACAGAACATTGAGGATTTAGTTGTTTACTTTTAACAATCAATCCAGATTCATGTGCAGTAAAATATGTGAGACTTGAGTTCAACACAAACGAACAGATCAGTAGCAAAAAGTCGTCCGCTGGACAAGTAGCCCTATCCAATTAAAAAGCAGGTCTGTAAATTCAGATTAATACTTAAAGTCCAGTACCGTAAAGTGGAAAAATCCATAAATATGTCTCTTTGTCGTATACGTCACATCTATTACGTGTCACCGCCGATGTGTCGTGTTTGTTACATGTCATCGCTGGCAACCTGCATGTGGGCCGAACTCGAAAATGTGGGCTGATGTTGTGCCAAAAATCAACTGGCTACCAAATGGTGGCTGCGGGAGCGTGCACGGGAGGACTTCAACAAGAATTTAACAAGATAAACACGTCAAAACAATTATTTGTTTGCTTAAAATTACAGTAAAGGTGTGTCTCAGTTGAACTTTTCCTTAATAAATGCACTTTGACGGTCAAATCAGATGCATTTCAAAAGTATTCGCTGCCTCGGTGCACAAAGAGGGAGGAAATCAGCAAGGAGGAACACTGTGCATTTCTTCGAAATGTAACAAGATAAGCACCTAAAACGATAATGTGTTTGCTTTACATTATAATAAAGGTGTGTCTCAGTTGAACTTTTACTTAATAAATGCACTTCAATGGAAAAATTAGCTGCATTTCACAAGGGCGGCGCAGCGAAATGAAGCTGATTTGATGGTTGCTCTAAGCGAGCTGGACGAAGGTGGCAGGCTTTGGCAAGCCAATTGTGTTAGTAATAGCCACTTTTACCTATTACATGACACAATGGCCTGCCATAACACTCAAGTGCCATTTAGCAGCTGAAAATGATAGTGTTCAATATTTTCAGTCAGAATGAATGAAAACGGTCATATCTCAGCCAAAAACTGTTTTATAAATATGAGGAAAAAAAGCCATAAATACATCGCTTCAGCATATAAATTGCAGGCCATGCAAATTAGGCAAAAAAAAATTATAATAAAATATGGTAACTGCAACATGACTGTCAGCTGTGTTTACACAAATTACAATCTGGGAGCAGAGGAAGAGGAGCAACTTGCTGCATTGATGCCTTCACAAAAAAAAAAAAAAAACACTCTACCATCCTCAAACCATCCAAAAACAACTCATTGTTGTTGATTTTCATTAACATACAAATCATAAAAGTTTGTCAGGGTTTTAGAGCATTCCCGCATACGGCTTCACATTCAAAAGATTTGAACAGACACAGAGATGGAGCAGATAATGGGCAAATTATACCTAAAATTACTGCTCAGGCACAGTTCAGTTTTTACAGAGTCCTTAGTTGTGATTGCAAAAGTTAATCTAAGAACCAAAAGAATGCTTTATGTCAATCAACATCCCCACAAAGACAAACGTAATTAATAATCAGAGTTTCTGACACAGTTTTCACAGATGTCTGAACCAAAGGACCACGTGACCAGAGGCTTCTCCACTTTCCTCCACTTCTAGGGTTTCACCTTTGACCTCAGGCAGTGAGAACTTTCATTACTCTGTGATCTTGTTTCATCCATTCTTCCTGTTTTGCACATACATGTGCAGGATACACTCTGTTTATTTGTTTGCAAATGTGTATGTAAAAGAACAAACAGTCCCAAATGCACAGATAAAAGTTCTAGTTGCTTGAAAAGATTTGTATCATGCCTAATGCTAATGGTTTGTAAAGAACATACATACACATTGTGAGAAAGCATCTAATACACAACACCTGATTTATTAACCCCCACTGCTCAGAGTATGTAGAAATGAAAAGTGGTCATGTGACAAACATAAATTGGGTCAAGTTGGAAAAGTACTCTTCCTTCATGGTCTGACACATCCACAAACTGTTGTGCATTATTCAAAACCTTTTCCTCACAGTCCTGAGTGCCTCATCAGAACAACACCAAGACTGATAAGAGGGTTCATTAAACAAGGACTTCACCATCAGACAGAGGCAACATGAAAATGTGGGTCAGACTAAAGCCCTGTTCACATGTGAAAGATCTCTGGAAACAGTTTGTTCAGTGTTGATTGTTGTTGATCTACATGAAAACACATGTGTATGTGGATATTATTGAGCATGTTGAATCGGCTCTATCCAGTTTTCATGCCAAGCAGTGTGGAGAAACGTGGAACAATCGTACGGTCGCTTAAAAAGTTTTATATTTTTGACCCAAACTATCATATGTGCTGAGTGAGGGTGTGCTTTGTCGAAGGGTGGAGGTCGTAAGATATGGTGTGTGTTGTGATTGTAGAACGTGCACAGAAAAGGAGAGAAGCAAACAGCGTTGAGTAAACTGGGTTTAAAGAGCTGCAAGAGGTTACACAGAAAATCTTTTGTTTCCAAAAATATAAATAAATATATATCCATCCATCCATCCATTTTCTTTACCCGCTTCTTCCATTTAGGGTCACGGGGGTCGCCGGTGCCCATGTCCAGC
>JARVLU010000103.1:29175163-29191713 GCA_031762415.1 Simpsonichthys santanae | reverse complement strand
AAACTAAACGGCGATCGGTAACGTCTTTTTAAACACGTTTTTTCAATGTAAAACAACTTCGAACGGCCGTTTTAATGCGTTTTAATGTGTTTCCAAGCAGTTAGCTAACAAAATACCCTAAAAAAAAAAAAATATATATATATATAAAATGCTGCATAAAAAAGGCAACGTACGGCGCAATGACGTCACTGGGGGCAGCGCCGTAAGTACGGAGCGCCGTAGGTCGATGGCGCCGTAGGTTGGGGACCGCCTGTATTTCTATCTTATGATTTTTGACCTGCCATTGTGTGTCTGTTCTTCTTTCCTGTTCCTCTCAAACCTAGCCAGTCGAAGCAGATGGCTGCTTGTCCTGAGCCTGGTTCTGCTGAAGGTTTCTTCCTCATGAGGGAGTTTTTCCTTTCCACTGTCACCTTCATGTTTGCTCAAGACTAGAGTTCTGCAATAAAAGTTAAATTCAAAGCAGTCTGCTCCTCAGATAAACAATGTTAAATTATTTTTGTGCATGTGAATGTTTCTGTTCAGTGCCATGAGACGACTTCTGTTGTGACTTGGCTCTGTATAAATAAACTGAACTGAATTGTTTTGACATAATTTTTACTAAGAGTGATGTCGTCAAGAAAAACTACAGGACATTTCTGAGACAAACACATTTAGGTCCATGTTAGAAATGTTCAGAACAAGAAATAAGATTCAGTGTCAGTGTTGCTGCTTTTAGCATTTAGCTGTTTTACTCCTTTTAGCAAGCCATTTGTTATTTTTACATTTTATCAAATGTTTTGCTTCTTGTAGCTTTAAAAACTATGTTTTTGCTTTTCTTTTACAAATTACATCACAGTCATTTAGCACACAGCATTTATTCAGTGTTTACACAAGTAACACATTTTTCTTGTGTTTGAAATATGCTGTTTGAATAAAAAGTTGTCTAATTTGTTAGAAAAAAGTATCCTAAACAACATATTTATAAATAGACTTGCTCTGGCTCTTAAATTTAAAGAACAAAGTGCATTTCTCATCAACTTAATAAGGAATGTGTAGTTTCAGTTTCATTTCCTTCTTCTAAGAGCGCTTTGGAAACTCTAAACCGAGCACGGATCATATGAAGCCCAGGTAAAAGTCTGCTGCAGGCCTCCAGAAATCACAGCATTTAACATCCAGCGCAACGTTTAGAGCAAAACAATATTCAAACAATATCCACAAACTTTTTTTTTTAAGTTTTATTGGCACATATTAATTAGAATTGGCTTAACAGCTGGCTCACAAAACCACCATCAAAAAGTCACTCAAAAATATAATGCATCCTCCTCCTCATCAGTGAATCACATATTGCACAATTACTACAATAATTTTATTTATTATGAAATTTAATTGTATGTTATTATTTTATAGGCTATTGTATGAAATACTTATTTTACTAAAGGAAGATGCGTTTCTTTAGTCTCACACAAAAACAACACACACACACAGTCCCACGTGAAACCCGTGATAATTAAAAATAAAAAATAAAAACTGGAACGTATTTTAAATATAAATGATTTACAGGCCATTTTAAGCTTAGAGAATTGCATTTTCTGATCAACTTAAACAGTTTTAGCTGGGTTTTGGTTTTAAATTATTAATATTAACGAAATTGTGGATATTTTACTGTTTAAAAGTTAAAATGCTAATGATAAAGATGCATTTTAGGCTAAATTTTATGGCTGCACAGTAAAAATTGGAATCTACAAACTGAAGTGTTCCGTTCGACCCACTTGATCTTTCTGTTATTCTCTCTCCACATATCAAGAAGGTAACGGGGGAGGAGGCAGCCAGGTTAGGAATGCCAAGCCTCCTCCTCCGAGCACAAACAGTGGGAAAAAAACTCAATGCATTCTGCAAGGCCACGGCTCATTCATTGAAAGCGGCAGTGGAAGAGAAGTAGGAAGAGGGGGTCACTCAAACAGTCAACCCACATCCCACCCACCCCGTGAAGCATTCCACAGGTCTGTCTGCTCACCCATCATTAAGCAAGACCACCTGCTGGCAAATCAGAACCCCCATCATGCTCTCAAGAAGCCCGGTTAACCTCATTACCAGTGAGCCGCTGGACTGCAGTGCACACATATCGTATCAAGTCAGCGTTACGCTGTGCAGTAAAACGCTGCTCCGTAACATTCCAGACAGACAGCTTGCACACTAGCTGCCCTCAGCTTTGTGGATTTAAATAGACACAACACAAAGAGGACAAAGAAATGATTTCTGATGCAGCTGTTGCATGACTACGCACGGACTTCTGACTGGCTCGCCTCCCTCCTTGTATGAAAGAGATAAAACAAGGTAAGGGGAGGAAGAGATCAAGACTGTAGAAAGAAGCAGCCCCTTTGTTGCAGTTTTTCATCAGGGTCCTCTGGGAAAGACTTTGACATCAAGTTATCAAGAGCTGAAACAAAAGCAGCTGATAAACAGAGCGGGGGAGATACCATTTCCCCGCCTACTCAACACTTCTCCATCAAGAGCGCTTCCTCCCTTCGAAACCAAACACCCCTCACCCCCCCGTTCTTTTTTCTTCTTGTTGCAAAAGCTAAATGGAAATGATAAATGTGCCACCAACTTTTGTGTCGAGCCAACGACCACGCATTCAAAAACACGTTTAGCGTTTCCAACGAGACACCAAAGGACTGTGGTGGATTCTGTTTGACAAACTGTCCACTCTAAATGGCAGAGAACACCACACTGCTTAAAGGACAAAGGAGAAATGTTTCATGCCTGAATAACCCATAGCAGGTGCGCTGGAAGACAATTTTCATGGGGCGCCAACAAATTAGATACTCCTTCAAGAAGCCTATACGTCATCACTAGGCCTGTCACATACAGTAACAAATTTTGCTGGGCAATTAATTGTCTCAGAAATTATTGCGATAAACGATAATATTGTTTGAAATTTGATGATAATTAGTAATTATTGTCAAATATAAGAGGAAATGTTTATTAATTTGTTTTGAGTGTAGTACCTTTTTTCAACCACCGGATGGCAGTATAAAACTGTTTGAACCGAAGGATGTATAGTGAGGGAGCGAGCAGCGAGTCTTTTTAAGAAAAATGGGAGGGAGGCCCCTTGATGTGACATGGGCGGTCTCTCTTGGGTTCTCAAAATGGCGGACGCTCTGTGTGGTTTGAGCGTAGAATTTTTCACACAAAACTTTTAATAATAATAAAAAAATCAGTAAACAAGTTCTCAGCTTCTTTTTGCAGAGAAAAACAACTTTTTACACAAAGGCACTGGTTTCAACCGTGAATTTTGGAGCTTCAATGAGATGGAAGTTTTTCCCCCCAAAGATTGGCCTGTTAGCTTAGCTCGTAGCTTAGCTTTTCAGCTTAGTAGTAGAAAGAGACACAATGAAACAATAAAGCCGATAAATGAAAATGAGGTCGATAATTTTTATTTATCATGTGATTAATTGATTTATTGTTTATTGCGACAGGCCTAGTCATCAGTTGTCACCAATTCCTTTAAATAAATAGATAAAACTTGTGCCAGATTTACCTTATTTCATCAACATATAAAGCAATTTGTAAGGTTTGATAAGGAAGATCAACCATTATGTAAAATAAATACATTAGAAAAACTTTGGTTAACAAATGAGAACAAATTTTCGGGTTTCTTCATTATCCTTTATTTAACCAGGCAGATCCCATTGAGATCACAGACCTCTTTTGCAAAGAAGGCCTGGACCTGAAGGCAGCCTAACTTGAATGTTTTTAGACGTTGGAAAGAAACCAAAGTATCTAAAGAAAACACATGCAAACAACTCCACACAAAGAAAGACCCCAGGTCCAAACCAGGGATTGAACTGTTCACTTTCTTGCTGTGAGACAACAGTGCAAACCACTAACCCATCATGCTGACCAAAGCTTTGCTAGTGTAACACATTTAACTTTCAATTTTAAACTTATTTTGAAGTGTCCCCCTGGAAAACCCCTATTAGTAGAGTCAGGTAGTCCTATCATTTGAACATTTCCCTTTATCACAAACATTTTGGACACCCCCAGCTCTTGTGAGAACATGTAAACTGTAGGGGTAGAGCTAAACTGGAGTGGCAAGGGGTGAAATGGGATTTAAAAGGGAAAACAAATGTACGTATTGTCATGAACCTCTGTTCTAAACTCACCAACTTGTACATCTTGTAAATTTCATCTAACATTATGAAAAAAAAATCATGCTTTTCCTTTATTTTAAATAGCTCTTCTTATTTCTCCTCTTACAAATGTTTCTTTTAGGGCTTTTAGCGGCAAAGGCACTCACACAAAGCCTTTTTTCTTCCACCTCAGACAACGCACCTCCCCACCTAGCCGTCTGCCAGGCATTCCTAGGTCTATCCCAGCTATCGAAAATGTTAAGAATGAGGGGAGAGAAGAGGAGGGTGCAATGAGTGCTGCGGCAGGTAGAGTCTTGTCCCACTGCACACACTTCCCACAGACTCCGGGGTTAGTGTTTGTGTGGAGCGGATGGGATCTGACTCAACCGTCTTAATTAAAACTCTTCACTTGAACAAGCCTCAAAGCTCCTTCTCCTCTGGGTGAAGGCATCAAGCTAATTATCAAGGCCACTTCCTCTCACCAAAAACAAGAGGAAGATATCATGATCGGTATGGACCTGAGAGATGTCCTCAAATAAGATTTGTTGGATCATCAAAGGATAAGAAGCTTCTGAACTTTTCTTAGGCCGTGGCTAAATCTTTGCAAACATGAGTCTTTTCATGAGATTTGTGTTTAGATCAAGTTGTAAAGTCCTATATAGTATTTTCTTGCCGCTATTCCTTTAAATGCAAGGGGATGTGAGAAAACCAGGTTATGCAAAGTAAACCCTCTTCAAACATAAAGCCTCAAAACAAAAAAGGCTCATTCTAGACCATTTGTTCAGAGCCAAGAAACTCTCCTTTCCCTTGCAGGAGTCCAACAAGAAGAAAAGGGTACTGAATAAAAAGGTTAGTGGAGCAGTGTTTCGTGCCTGGACAGACAAACAGAAGAAGTTTTATGTGCATGCCAAATGCAACTTAACACTGCAAACAAGCTCCATCCATTGGAACATCCTACCACCCTGAAGTGTTCAGAGAAAAATACCAAGATCATACACCACAGGACTCTAAAACGGTGACTGCCTCAGGAATCCCTCAGCGAGGCGATTCACGCTCTGGTTTACCTCGTTTCCAGCCAGTTGGATTCAGATTCAAACTCAAACTTTTATACAGCTGCCAACTTTGTCAAGGAAAAGTAAAATTTTAAACAGCAGCAAACTTACTGCAAAGGGGCACAACATGCTTCTGACTTACAGTCATGGTCAGAGGCAAGCTTTATTAGTTTCAACTGCATGATTAGTAGGCCTGTCGCGATAACAATAAACCAATTAATCACATGATAAATGAAAACTATCAACCTCATTTTGATTTATCAGTTTTATCATTTCTTCGTGTTTCTCTCTTTCTTCTGTACACTGGATGACAAAAGGCTCAAACTTCACTGACCCTTCCCTTTCTCTTTTCTCTTTAAAATCCGTTTTAACTGTCCAAAATCACATTTTTGGATCGTTAACAGCAGCTAAGCTGAGAAACTAAGCTAACAGGCTGATCTCGGGGAAAAAACCTCAGTCTTGTCAAAGCTTCAACATTCACGGTTGAAACCCATGCCCTTTGTGTAAAAAGTTTTTTTCTGCAAAAAGAAGCTGAGACTTGTTTACGGTTTGTTTTTTGTTTTTCTATTAAAACCATTGTGTTACAAATGCTATGCTAAAGAGCTCAAACCACACGAGCATCCGCCAGTTTGAGAACCCAAAAAAAAGGAAAGAGACAGCCCATCTCACATCAAGGGGCCTCCCTCCTATTTTATTTTACACGCTGCTTGCTCCCTCACTATCCATCCTTCAGTTCAATACTGCCATGCGGCGGTCAAAAAAGGTACTACACCCAAAATAAACTGACCAACACTTCTTAAATTTGACAATAGTTCAGATTCAGATTTAATTCAGAGATTCTTTATTGTCGTTCGCACCACATGTGGTACAGGTGGTGAAGCGAAATTATGTAAACAGGGTCCCAGTTACATCCAACAACAAAATGTAAAAGAAAAACAGTAATAAGATCTAATATATGAACTAAGACAAACATCAACTAAATATACACTAAGCACTAATAGCTTAAAAACAATAAGCCGTAACAAAGTTACTAGTGTCAAATTTCAAACAATATTATCGTTTATCGCTATAATTTCTGAGCCAATTAATCGCCCAGCAAAATTTGTTATCGTGACAGACCTAATGATTAGTCTTATAAGCATTAGTCAAATTACTCCTCAGCCAAACGAAAGATTTCAAAGAACAACAGAAGTTAATTAACTTGTTTCATGCTAAAGCTGTTGTGCAAAAAAATACAATACACGCCTTCAAAGATTAATAATTCCTCGTTTTTTCCATGTGGCCATGGTTGATCCACTCAGCTTCTTGCCCTCTTTTTGTACTTTAAAGCTTTTGTTATACAAGAAAGTTGCAGTGCAGAAACCCGTAAGTCACTTGTGAAGATCTGCATTAGCCTGTGCTTCCGAGTAAAGCTCTCAAGTGCTGTGCATGTTTGTAGAAGTGGGAGAGTTCAAATTCAGGCCCAGCTACACAGTGCAAAGGTTGAGAATCAACCCTTAACCGTGTCTCCAAGCTATTTATTAGTCACGCCCACCTCAAGGCTTCACCGACAGCCTGAAGCAACATCATAGCAACAAAGCCTCTAAAATGACTCAGGTGTTCTTGTTTCATGGAGTTGAGGAATACTTTAACCCACGGACCCCGAGGCTATGTCATTTTAGCAGCCAGTGTGAAAGCTTGCCTGCTGTAAGTGACTTAAAATTACTGTGAGTTTTCAAAAACAGCATGTTCCTCATGTTGTAAGACATGCTACAGAAATACATCATAGCTAATTGACTCATAAAATAAGACTATGATTTGCTCATATTTTCCACACGGGGCATATTAACAGCCCTTTTCCTTGACACACACGGTTGCTACTTACCTTCCACGCAGTGCTCCACATCCTCCAGGTTGCGGAGAGTAATCCTCATCAAACTCGAGTTGAGCTGGAGTTCGTTCTTGTGCTCGGGCCCCATGGACTCCGGAGCAAGGTTGAGAAAAAATATGCGAGTGTCTCCCGTGGCCACTTGGTTGTCACAGATCCGGGAGTTGCCGAACCCGCCGATCATCACTTTGTTGCCTCCATCCAGAAGGATTTCACGGTTGACGTTGGACTTCCCTTTCAAGTAGCGCCAGACCCTGACCTTTAGAAAGTAACCACATGGGAATGCAGGTTTTAGAGTTTTGTTGAGCGCCAGGAACATTCAATCGATCTTTAACCAGAAAGTTTCACCAAAATGTTTGTGGATTCTGAAACAGTTTGCTGACAAATGAAGTTGACTCCAAATTATAATGGTAGATGTACCAGAGTTGGAATATTCAGACCAACTTTCTACATAATAGGCCTCATCCAGAAGCTGAAGCTTCAGATACACACGTTGTAAGACCACTGCTAAAACCTCTTATAATCCTGCATGCACGAACACAGCAACGTTAAAAGTGAGGAAAACGCAACTTTAGTCATAGTCATGGAAAAGCTCCTTCCGTCTGTTACATGTTAGCTGCCTTGTCTCATTTCAGCATTTAGTGTTGGTTTGTGTTTACAGACTGTGAGCTGTGCGCCTCTAATCTTCCCTGTTCATTCACCGAGACACGGGAAGCAAGTGGGTGCAAAGGGAAAGAGGAGCGAGGGAGCTGACCAAACACAACTTGTTTATTTTTCACAGATTATAGAGTGGCCAACCGCAAGTCTGCCGTGGTGCAAAAGTTAAGTCTCCCAATGAAAAGACCAGGGAAGGAGGATGCAGGAAGGGGTGCTTCCTGATTGAAAATCAGCTATTTTTCCTCTTGTTTTTGGTGAGGGTGGGAGGGAGTAATGTGTGCTGTATTAAAGTCAGTTAATCAAAACGAATGTGACATAATGCACAGAAACTTTACTTTTAGGTAGCACATACAACTACCCATACAGCCCCATAGCTGAAAAAAATTGAGCAATGAGTTGCAACTCTCACAGATCTGCATTTTATTTACAATGTAAATGTTAATAAAGATTGTATCCTTTACAGGAAAACATTAAGGCAACTTTCTATTTTATGGCAACAACACATTTCAAAAAAGTCAGGACAGAGGCTACAACTGTAAAAGTAATTGGTGCAAAATAAGAAACAAGCGAAGGAGCGTTTTACCGGTAATTAGGTTAATTGGTAACAGGTCGGTAAGAGTGTAAAATGAAGATTTTAGAGAGGCTGAATCTATTAGATGTAAAGATGGGCAGAGCTTCACCAGAGTCTGCAAGAAACGACATCTAAAATTTGAGGAGCAATTTCAGAATAACGTTCTACAATTAAAAGTGTGCAAGACTTTTTGAGAATCCCATCATCTACGATTCAGAGCATCATCAAAAGAATCTAGAAAAGTCTCTGTTCAAAGGAAAAGACCTGTTCTGGACATCAGCACATGGACTAGGACAAACTTCCACAAATCACTGTATGTAAAGTGCCATCTACAAACGTTAAAGCACTACTGTGCAAAGAAAATGCTACGTGAACACCATTCTGACGTGCCATCGTCTTCTCTGAGCCAAAGCTGATTTAGTAAATGCACAGACGAAAAGTGGAAAACTGTTCTGTGGCCAGAAAATTTGAAAATACTTTCTTTTTGTTTTTTTAAACCACCATGTGCATCTTACTGAAGAGGAGAGACACCATCCAGCCTGTTATCAGTGCTCTGTTCAGAACCCTGCCTCTCTGATGGTATGGGGGTGCATTAGTGTCCTAGTGCATGGATAAATAACACATCTGAAGAGACACCATTGAAACAGAACTGTATATACAAATTGTATCTAAGACCACTGAGCAGCTAGAGTCCTCCAACAGACAAGAACTTCTGCAACTTGTTTCTTCAACTCCTCCGTATTTACAGACCGTGACTGCTGGATATGGGCGCCAGCGATCCCCAAATCCCGGAAAGGATTAAGCGGGTAAAGATAATGGATGGATAGGTTAGAAGAGAAGATGCTTCACAGCGGTGGTAAACATGGCCCTGTCTTAACTTTTTTTTAAATGTGTTGCTGCAATAAAAATCTACGTGACCGTGTATGCAATTATTTAGTTTTAACATTTGATTTGTTTACCGTGTTCCACTGTGAGCATAACATGGGTTTATGAGATTTGAAAATCACTGCATTCTGTTTTTTTATTGACATTTACAACAAAAAAAAGAAAAAAGCCCAACTTTTTCTGCATTAGGGTCCACGGCCACACTTTGCAGCTCTTCTGCTGAGCCAGTACCCATTCTGTTCCTCATAAAAGTCACTTAAATTAGTTTTTTTGTAGTAATGCAATGATATTTTCCCTCAGAATTACACAGTTATCCCCACAGACATCACATTTAACTCATAGCTCTTGTCAACTGCACAATAGATTAAATCTAGATTCAAACAATGTATCCCTGCGGCTACAAATGACAAGTTGCATATTTTTCAATTTTTATGACTGTAAGTGGGAGCTAACAGCCAGAGTGTATGGAGGATGGAGGGGGGGGGGGGGGTCTCAGAGGGACCATTATCTGCTGCAGTGTTTTGAATGATTACATGCTGTTAGGCCTGTGTAATTAATAAATAAATAAAAATTAAAACTTCATAAGCTAGAGGAGGGTCCATTTAACTAAATGCATCTGGTTGAATGAGTCCACTGGATGTTTTTCATGAGTTCTAACAAAAAGTATTAACTTTTTTAACCTGGACCGTGACGTTTAAAAGCCTGAGGGCAGGTGTTGTTCACCTGGTGGCGCGTGCACTCACCTTGCAGGAGTAGGTGTTGTGCACCGGGTCCATGTTAATGATTTCGTCCACGGTTCCGGTCAGGACCACGTTGGCTTCCTCCTCCCTCGCCTCCAAGTTTTTCTCCGGGCAGCTGGCGGCGCAGGGCGGCCCCAGAGCCGCGAGCAGGCCGGCGAGCAGCAGCAGCGCGCGGCCGGCCTGCACCGTCCGCTGGGAACCCATGATGATGTCACCGCTCCGACACAAGGAACCCAGCAAAAGTTTACTTTTTTTTTTTTTTTTTTTAATGTGTAGAAATGTGCCCGCCCCGGCGCGTCCACGAACTAACTCCAGAAAAGGAACAAGTACTTGGAGCGGGTTGGAAACGCAGAGGTTGCCAGAGCAGCGAGTGACGAGCCTCCTGCAGCGCCGCTGCTCGCATCTGCAGCCCGGGTTCAAAATCCCTCTCTGCCGCCGGCTGCAGGGCAGGAGGAGGAGGAGGAGGAGGAGGAGGAGGAGGAAGGGGCAGGGAGCTCTCGCTCTCTCCAGGAATGCAACCGCACTCTTCTCTCTCTCTCTCCACACGCACACGCACGCACACAGCGACGCTCCTGGATTTGCATGCGATCTGAATATCTGATCCCACAAGTGAGGATGAGGTGGGTGATGGGGGTGATAGTGGTGGAAGGGGGGGGGGGGGGGTGTCTGGAAGTGACTGTCCAACGCCGTCCCCAGTTGGACAGACAGCGTCTTTACCTCTGGTCCTTTTATCAATTTATTGATAACCTGATTCAATCAAAAGATAGAGTATTTCACTGCATCACTCTTGAGAGGCCCTTACAGACTTTGCTGTTAGAAAAGTTTTAGCTGATGTGTCCAATCAGCTGATGTTTGGTAAATGGGTTATTTAAAAAATGATTTATTATTATAAGAGAACGGAAATAAAATTCCTTTGTGCCAACAGGAGAATCAAACTTTAGTGACACCTAAAATGAAGCACAAATCATAGTTTTAGTTGATCAATTTAATTCAGTTTTATTTTATTTATTTATTTATTTATTTATTTATTTATTTATTTATTTATTTATTTATGCACATCAATGCCCTTGAAATTTGAGCTCGGTAGAAAATAAAGTGACTTTTGTGGAAGATATTTTGTTTGCTTTAAGTATTTTGAAGCGTTAAACTGCCAGGCTGGACATTAGAAACAATAGCACAAATCAGAAAGAGAGACCAAATTGAAAACATGGCCGGAAACAAGAATTTAAAGAACTTTAAGGGAAAACAATCAAAAACACTCTTGTTTTGAATCCGGCCCAATATTTTATCTCTAAAAAGAGTTTAAAGAAGTTTTTGTGTGTGTGTGGATTGAGTTTAATCATAGTTTCCACCTGTTTTCACTTTTGATTTATTAGAAAGTTGGTTTGATGCCTTTTACAGTCATCACAAGCCTTTCAGACGTTTTTGTTTAAGGACCTTGACGTTCACTGTTTTGGGTCTGTCCCTTTGTTTTCACACACATTCTTAGGACGTTGGTTTCAGTTGCTCTCGAGCAAACCCCAGGGTGGGCCAAGGCAGTAAATCAGCAAAGGGATCTAAAGGTCTGATGGGAGAACAACACTAAGAGAGTTACCGTATTTTTTTGGCCTATAAGTCTCCGTCTTTTTGCATAATTTGCGTGCCCTGAAACTTATACCCCAAAGCGACGTATTTATGGACTTTTTTCCCAATATTTATCAACCAATTTTTGGCTGAAATATAACTGTTTTCATTCATTCTGACATTGAAAATATTGAACACTACCATTTTCAACTGCTAGATGGCACTCCAGTAGTATGGCATGCTGTTGTTTCATGTAATAGGTAAAAGTGGCTATTAATGACACAAATGGCTTGCCACAGTCGGCCACCTTCGGTCTGGAGCGACCGTCAAATCAGCTTCATTTCGCTGCACTGTCCCGGCGAAATGCAGCTAATTTTACCACTGAAGTGCATTTATTAAGTAAAAGTTCAACTGAGACACAAAAAATTGTTTTTAAATGTTACTCTTGTTCAATACTTGTTAAAAATTCTCCTGTGCACGCTCCTGCAGCCACCATTTGGCAGCCAATCGGTTTTTGGCACAACACCGGCCCATATTTCCAGATTATCTGCAGTGACGCGTAACAAATGCAACGTGTCAGCGGTGGTGCATCATAAATGCAACGTATTATAATTTTTTTCCACTTTATTAGACATATTTGGACTGATGCGACTTATAGGGCGGTGTGACGTGAACGGCGGAAAATACGGTAGATACATAATATAAAAACTTAAAATTTGTGGGGGTTACAAATTATCCATAATAACTTTATATGATGTGATTTGTGTTGTGTGGAAGAAAAATTCAACTGTTTTCTGTAGGTTAAAGTGAAGGTTCCTCACATGAAGATGTTCTCCATTTCCATCTTCTACCACATACCTGTGGCCGGTCACAGAAGCAGCAAGTCCCAGAGAGAAACCCAGACATCCTTCTCATGAGCAACTCTCTCCAGGTCCTCCTGGGGGGCTCTGAGGCGTTCCCATGCCAGAGAAGATACACAATCCCTCCTGGGTCTGGCATCTCCTGCCAGAAACAGTGGGAACCTCCAAAGAGAGACGTCCAGGAGGCATTCTCATCAGATGCTCAAACCACCTCAGCAGTTTCCTTTCACTGCACAGGAGCAGCGACTCTACTCTGAGCTCCGCCCCGATGATGGAGCTCCTCATCCTCTCTCTAAGTCTGAGTCCGGCCACTCTGCAAAGAAAGCTAGATCTCGTTCTTTTGTACATGATCCAAAGCTCACGAACCACAGGTGAGGGTCGGAACGTTGACAGGCCAGTAAAGCACTCAAAGACTCAAGTCTTTCTTCACCATGACCGACTGAAGCAACGCCCTCATTACCGAGGATGAGGCCTCAATCTGTCGATCCATCTCCAGCTTCATCCTGCAAGGTTTCTGTTTGTTTCTTCTCCTCTGTGTTTGTCCTCCTTGAGTCAGCTCCTGTCTCACCTGTCTGTAATCACAATCACCCCAGGTGTTTCTCATTCTGTCTCATCAGTCTCTATAAAGTCAGTGTCTTTCCATTCCTCCTGCGTCCGGGCGTTGTCATTAACTGAGCCAAGATGGCCGCGCTCAGCCGAGCGGCAGCTTCACAGGCTCCCGGTGAAAGATTTCTGCTTCGACTCAAACTTTTATGTTTTGCGCCTACAATGCACATCCACGATACGGGAATGACCACGACACACTAGTGGAGTTCTCTGTGTTGCTGCCTTGCCATTGTGCCACGTGGTTCAGTCCTTCCAGCCTCGGGCTTGGACCTGCCATGGTGGCTGTCTCCATGATCCTCCATCTGCCTGCATGGACCAAACTCTACGGGCTCGTTCAGTTTAGCATGGAAACCTGGATGTTCTCCGTCTGCCAGACCCGGTTCTGGAGAGCAGCTGCTGCGGTCACTGTTGCCATCAAGCTGCTGATGGGACCTGCTAACAAGATCCTCCGTCTGCCTGCACAGACCGAACTCTTCAGAACCGCTTGGCTCCGCGGACTAACCTTGGATGTTCTCCGTCTACCAGATCTGGTTCTGGAAGGGCAGCTGCTTCAGCCCTTGTTATCATAGCGCTACCTGTCAACAAGACCTGCTAACACTGCTAACACTACGCTGCTAACAGTATCATGCTGCTAACTGGACCATGTTGCTAAGCTAACCTCACTGTGATCAGAACCACTCTGCCAGTAGGACCACGCTGCTGTAAATTTGTCTTTTTCACTTTTTGTATTTTTGTTTCATGCTTTGTTATAGATGAACCGAACTTATGAGAACTCTGCTGCTGTTGTTCGGTGTATTGCTTTGCACTATCAGTAGCGTATAGCTTAGATCTGTTGTCATCGCCCGATAAGTATGGTTTTGCTGCCCCATCAGCATTTTGTTTTGTTGTTTTATTTATTTACACGTGCATGGGTTCACCCATTAACAATAGGAGTATGTCACATCTTACCATCACTTGTGAACAAGATGCCCAGACCTGAGGTGTTTATATGTTGTTTTTATATTTATATCATCTAAACTCCTTCTTAAACACTTTATATTCTCTATATTCCCCAGAATGCAGGACACCGAGAGCGGTGATTCTTCAGAACGTTTATCACCCGGCCCCTCCATGTTACACACTGTATGTCAGTATTATTGAAGATTCCCCTTTCATCGCAAAATGTTTCAGCCCATAAACGCAACCATATGGTTTTTTTTGTTCGAGGTCTCTTTCAAGAGCAGACAGAGCGTAAATTTCCTCTCCTCAGCAGCTGTAATTTTAACTACAGATCTATTCTAGGGAAAATGACAGGTTTGGTTATGCACAGTTGCTTGCGAGGATACTTGCAGAAATTTGTTCAAGTCGGTTTCAGCTGAGTTGACCCAAGTGAACCCAGTGTGCATCTTGAATGAAAGATGATGGCTGGTCGCTGGCGTTCGTGCAAGCTCGTGCAAAAGCATTTTTTTTTTTTACAGGAGAACGCTCTCTTTAGCATGCGATCTTTCAAGTCGTGTGAAGTGAAGTTTGCAAACACAAACCATGCCCTAAATCATCCGATGACATCAACGTGGAGTTAAAACGTGGAACTGCCCCGGCCGAGAGCAAACTGCACACTCTGTGGTCCTGGAGCACGTTTTCATTGGCTTTCACATTGGAATAAAGTTTCTTTTATAACCGTTGTGACTACTTTAAACCAGAGCGCGCACCAAAATACATAAACATCTCAGCTGCAGGTTGTCTTATATTAGAAATCATTTGTTGAGTGTGTTGGTGTTGGATTGGGTTCGTACGTCATTTGCTCACCACACTGGTCTTCATTTGTTTCTCTGGATTTTAATATGACAGGTAAATCTTTTAAACTAAATATTTACAGCATAAAACACACACACACAAAATGATTTCTGATGTCACTGGATGTGGGTAATTTCTTGTGAAATGAGCTTTTGCCTTTGAGGACAGAGTTTTGTTTAATTTAATCCAGTTTGATTATTTTTGGGACAATTCCCAGAATAAGCAGTGTGAGACTGCACAACTTCACCAAAACTGTAGAAAAGAAAAAAAAAAAAATCCTGGAAACAGATTTGGATCTGGATACACACCAAGAGTTAAAACCAACAAACACATAGAGGCCCGTTCTGAACAGTTCGGGTCTGGTGAGAGATTCTGTGCTAACCTGGCCCACCTGTAGTCTGGATCTGTAAATCACCTTTATGCAGCAACGTTAGGGTCAAACACATCTTACAGGAAACACATTGACCACCTGTCATTAAAAGAGCTAGAGTTCACTTCATCTTTAGAAATGACAGAGTTGTTGTTGTTATCGTTAAACTTATAAAAAAATGTATGGGCGGTCGTGATATTATTAGACGTCATGCAGGACGCACTGTGAACGACTCAGCTACCTTCTTTCAGCTGCTCCCTTCCTCAGGGGTCACCACAGCGAACTAACTCGCACGAAGACTCAGCAATTGTTTTTACGCCGGATGCCCTTCCTGACGCAACCACAGACCACCGAGCTACCACAGCCCCTCTGTGTGGAGCAGAGAGCTGCTATCTAGGGCGCCCAGGGGAGCAGAAGGTGGGGGTTAAGGGCTTTGCTCAAGGACCCAGACCCAGAGTGGGGCAAATGAGGGTGGAAGCAGTTGGAGGCAGGTGTGGGTGCTTCACCTTTCCCACCCACATCATCACAAGCTCGCCGTCTCTAACCACTGCACCACCACTCCCTGACTCCCAGCCACCACCACTTCAAAATATAGTTCAAAATGTGGAAGACTGATGAAGTTGTTGCCATTTTTTGTGTTGGCCACTAGCTGTTAGCTGTGGTGGCTAGCTTGAATTGGATTAACAAAGTTAAAGAGTTGTTTCTGACAGTTTTGTTTTAATTTGTGCAGTGGTTTGTGAGTTATTTCACCAGTGGACAAAAAGAGTTGAATCTAACTAGTTAGAAGTAAAATTTGAACAAAGATTTTGTGCAATCTTTTTTATTTTATTTATTTATTTATTTATTTTTTATTTTTATTTTTTTCCAAATATATGTTGGAGATCAGTCCCAGACAACAGTACACCAAATTTTAGATCAATGTCTGCAGAATTGACTGAGTTATAGACATTTTTAATGTAGCTACCACAGCCCCTCTGTCTGCATGACAGCTTTAAGAAGACAGTTCAGTTTAATTCAGTTTATTTATAGCGCCAAGTCACAGCAGAAGTCGTCTCAGGGCACTGAACAGAAACATTCATATATAAAAAAATAATAATTTAACACTATTTATCTGAGGAGCAGACTGCTTTGAGTTTAACTCCATCGCTGAACTCTCATCTTGAGCAAGCATGAAGGCGACAGTGGAAAGGAAAAACTCCCTCAGGAGGAAGAAACCTTAAGCAGAACCAGACTCAGGACAAGCGATCATCTGCTTCGACCGGCTGGGTTTGAGAGGAACAGATACACAATGGCAGGTCAAGAATCACATAAGATAGAAATAGTATCAAATGAAAAGTATTCAGTTTTAACAATTAATTTAAGGAAATTTGTACAAATTTGTCCTCCAGTAGTCTTTAAGCCTATAGCAGCATAACAAGCCAACCTTAACTATAGGATTTATCAAAAAGGAAAGTCTTAAAACTGGACAATGTGTCAGCCTCATGGACAGAAACT
>JARVLU010000103.1:29123265-29137816 GCA_031762415.1 Simpsonichthys santanae | reverse complement strand
TGTACATAATTTCGTTTCATCACATGTACCACATGTGGTGCAAATGACAATAAAGATTCTCTGACTCTGACTCTGAGAATGCTTCATAAACATTCACACAATTATTATGAAACTCATTCCAGCATTAATTCCACTGAGACAAATTTTATGCAACTTATTTAAAGGAAAAATCAAATAATGTACATCATTTAGATTTACTTTTTGCTTGATGTGACATATCTAAAACACTATAAAATAGTGGGCTTGATATTTCTGAATACATTTATACAAGACTTTACCAATTAAATGAACAGTGTACAGCATTAAGATGATATTTAAGGTTTTATTTTTATTCTTTATACTGTCAAGAACAGATGATGTTTAAGACGTATCCACCGTTTTTACAAGTCAAAGTTGACTCATTGAGCTGCTGTTTTGTCTTTGGGGTTTCCATCAGTATTCATCAGGTTCATACAGGTTTCACTGGTAACATGTCAGTTCAGTGACACCAGAAACCTGTTATTGACACACTTTCTGGTTTCTGCAGCTCATGTCAACGCTGTCGGGTTTTTGTTTTAAACCTTTAATCAACACAAGGACAGAATCATAAGCAGCATGGTCAGCTAGTCATCGTTTTTGATACTCTTTTGTCTCAATGTTTACAGTGTCATATAACTTGGGAACCCACAGTCTGGATAGTCTATAAGTCTGGTCTGGGTCTGCAGTCTAATCTCAGGCATGGGATTGGGGTCATAAAATGAGGGAATTGGGAGTCAGGTTACTTTCTGGTTCAAAAAAGAAGAAAAGAAAAACATACTTCCATCATTTCATGACACTATTCAGCTGAACATCCCCCGCTAAACCACACGCACACACATGCACGCACACACACAAATCCTTGTGCACTTTCTACCTCAGCTTCCTGCTGTCTCGCCATGTGAACTTTAGACAGGGATTGATGGTGCAGCAGTGGTCATGCTATGTGTTTCTGCTGTTACCATGCTGCAGACGTCTTCTCAAAGTCCCAATTTTATTATGAAATGTGTGTTTGTGATATGAGTTTTATGACTTGATGTATTGCAGAGCCTCCCCCCCCTCCCTTATAATATTACCTGTTCATGTTTGTAGGGACTCACTCAAACACCCAGACATGGGGGGATCTGAGCCTGTGTGCTAATAACTTGGTGCTATGTTGGTTTAACAGGCACTTTAGGCAAATGTTTATACGTTTCTTTCCAGTAATGTTTCTTGAAGGTGTCATGAGACACATTTGATTTTTATTCTAGTGAAATTGACTCATGTTAAAACTGTGATATTTTTACGTTTCTACTTATGTAGTTTGTTCAAATGATCATTTAGACAATTACAGGAAATTAATCTTATTTCTACTTACTAATATTTATTCTGACCGAATTACCTTTTAGTAGCAAAACTTGTTGACTTGTCAACTAAGTTGGTGTCTGTCCTGCTATGATTACATTGCTAAACTGGGAATAAAACTAGTAAAGAAAGCATCTGAATATTGTTTTTTTTTTAATGTAAATCCTGAAGAAAAAAGACTGTTTAGCCTCATTTGGTTGGGACTGCCATGGAATATTTTTACTTTTACACAACAAAGTTTAATATTTTGCATAAAGATGGATAGCTTATTTTTCATTTTTTAGAATAATAGCAATCAAATAAATTGTATTTGTTTTAAAAACTATTTGCATTATAAGACTTGCAAGTATCATTAATTTAAATTGGGTATTACCTACCTTATTGGTTCAAGGTTCTTTATTGTCATTCACATCATATGTGGTACATGAGGTGGAACAAAATTGTGTACTTAAGGACACTCAAAATAGCAAAAATATAAAGTACTGTATTAAAAAGAAACAGTATACAAGGATCTAAGATACACGCTAAACAATAATAATGTAATATAATATGGTGTATTAAAGAGCAGCCTGAACATGAGTCTGTAGTGAGCAAATGGGTATGAATACAGCAGCTTAAAGGCAAGAAATCAGCGGCACAGATGAAGTCACCAATTAAAGTGGTATTACAGTGGTTATTCTGGTTAAGGATTCATGAGTCTAACAGCTTCAGGGTAGAAGCTCTTCCTCAGTCTGGTGGTTCCACACTTAATGCTCCTTAACCTCCCGCCTGAAGGGAGCAGGACAAAGTGTGTGTGCTGGGTGAGTAGGGGTGCAGCCTTCACCACTCTCTGCAGAGCTTTTCTTTCTGCAGCTGTGCAGCCTCCATGCCACACGTTGATGCTGGAGCACAGGATGCTCTCCACTGCACACCTGTAGAAGGAGGTGAGGACTGAGTTTCTCAGACCAGCTTGTGTCAGCCACCTGAGGAAGTAGGGTCTCTGATGAGCTTTCTTGACCAGGCTGGTGGTGGTTGTGTCCCAGCTGAGGTTGTTGTTCAGGTGCACACCCAAGTACTTGTAGCTGGAGACCACTTCCACCGCACATCCTCCTATATTCTGGATTGAATTTGTGTTTGCTCCTTCTGAAATCCACAATCATCTCCTTTGTCTTCTTCACACTGATGTGAAGGTTGTTCATCCTGCACCAGCTCTCCAGGTGTTCCTATGTATATTACACTTATATGATGTTAACATATAAGTTGTTAACATGTTAAATAGTGTACAATAGCAACATGAAGAACAAAACTTGGCAAAAACTGTTTTTGTTTTTGTCTGTTTTTATTTTTTATTTTTTTACAATATTTGGAAAGAAAAAACATATTTTCCCTCCAGCAGATCAACTTAAATAGTCTCTTGTAGGAATTCTGCTAATAATACCATAATCTAAATTGTGACATACAAAAGATAACTTTTGTCATAAATTTACAAAAACTCAGGCATGAGCTGTTTGTTTAGCTAATATATTAAGCTAAAAATCCTTTTGATTTATTGTATTTTAAGGAAACTAAACTTATTGAACAGTTTGTGTTGTGAAATTAAGTATAAATACATGTATATTTTATTTATTTATTTTTAGCTACTCAATGCCATCCAGCTGTTTGGAGCTAACCTGGACGACTACCTTCACTTGTTGCTGCCTCCCATCGTCAAGCTGTTTGACGCTCCTGATGTGCCCCTGCCAGCCCGAAAGTCAGTACTGCACATGGTTTTACTCACTTAGTCTTAGTGTGAGATCTAGAGCAAAGGTTAAAACTTTATTTCACTTTATTTCACAGTGTAATCTGTTAAAGACATAAATGCAATTTCATGTGGTTATTTGTACAGAAACAAAAACTATGATTAGATTTGTTTATTTCCATTATAGTCTTATTCAGTAGGATTTTTTTTTTTTCTACAATACTTGAAATGACGTTGAGCATTTTCTGTTTCTTAATTTATTTTCATGTGGCGCAGGGTTGCCTTGGAGACTCTTGACCGGCTCACGGAGTCCCTGGACTTCACCGACTACGCATCACGTATTATACACCCAATCGGGAGGACACTTGACAGCACGCCCGAGCTGCGTTCCACTGCTATGGACACTCTGTCCTCGCTCGTTTTCCAGTTAGGAAAAAAGGTAGTCACATCTGTCCCTTGAGCTCCCGTTTGTAGCTGTAACTGAGCTGACCAGCCTCTCCGCTGTTGGCTTCACATGAACAGCAATTCTGTAGCACCCCCTCCCCGGTCTCTATTACTTCCTACCAGACTGCTTATGTCACGAACTGTGTGCCAGTGGGTGGTGATGTTTATGAGTGGATGAAGTCACAGTTAAGCCCTCCTTCTCCTTGTGTGCCTTCTACTTCTACAACCCTGTATTGTTTTGAGGTCTAACCTCCGAACCACTAGAATTCCTTCCAGCTATGTTTGGCAACAAACGTGCAAGGAAAGCTTTTGATGTGTGGCTTGCAGAGGTTAAACGCTCTTGCTTGATACCCAGTTATTTATTTTACGGTGGAAGGCAAGAGAATCTAGACTGAACCACATAAAGCACACGTTGAATTTTTATTTACTTTAACGTCCCGTCTTTGTGTTGCCAGTACCAGATTTTCATCCCCATGGTGAACAAAGTGATGCTGAAGCACAGGATCAATCACCAGCGATACGACATACTAATATGTCGCATTGTGAAAGTAAGTACCGTACTTTTATACCTTTAGTTTAGATGTATCCTTTGTCATGAGCGTTGTTCATTCCTGTTTAAAACACAAGTTTCCATGACACAAAATGAAAGCAATGGAATAAACATTTGACGTACAATGTTCTGTTTATCTGCGTCCCTCCTGGGAGGAAATGATTCATAAAACGTGTTTTGATCAACTGTAAGCATGCCTGTGGGCTGTTTGCGTGTGGCCTCTGAGTTTATGTGTGTGTTTGTGGTCGTTATAGGGTTATACTCTGGCAGAGGAGGAAGAGGACCCTTTAATCTTCCAGCATCGCCAGACTCGGGGCAACCAAGGTGATGCGCTCGTCAGTGGCCCGGTGGAACCAGGTCCTATGAAAAAGCTTCATGTTAGCACTACTGCACTTCAGAAGGTAGGTAGATTTTTGGCCCATGAAAAATCAATTCCTATTTACACATTCATAGAAAAAGATAGCTTATAAAAAGTCCAGAGTTTGTTTACGGATGTTGTTGCAGGTGCTGAAAACCTACACAGTAAACACATCTGACTACAAAACCCATAGTGTATTTCTGGTGATGGCATTTGAATCAACAATACAATGATGAATTACATTAAAACCCCCAACATATGAGCAGAACACAATGAACACTGATGCTTACTTTTAGAGCACATGAGGTCACAAAATGGTTTAAAAAAAAAAGAGAGAAGGATGTGATTTATGTGAACGGTTTCAATGTTCTCAAGTCTGGAAAAACTGATTCTCCCACACAGTTCTCATTGCCTTTGGAAATCAATGACTTCTCTTGCAGGCTTGGGGTGCTGCTAGAAAGGTGTCCAAAGATGACTGGCTGGAGTGGCTGCGGCGCTTGAGTGTTGTTCTGCTCAAGGAGTCATCTTCCCCAGCACTGCGATCCTGCTGGTCTCTGGCTCAAACCTATATTCCTCTTGCCAGGTACACCATAACTGACATGTCTACTTTTCTTGCCACACTTCCTCCTCCCACTTCTCTATTTTTTTTCTCTGTGATATTCTCTTAGGCTGTGATGCACAGCCTAAGAGAATGCCAATCCGCCCAATTTCTTGTCAGGCAGAGATATAAAAGTGTTGCCTGCTACCACAAAATCTTATCTCATACTTTGTACATTGTGCATCTTTATTTTAATGTTTAAATGCTGCTTCCTTGGTTCACAGAGACCTGTTCAACGCAGCTTTTCTGTCGTGTTGGTCTGAGCTGAGTGAAGACCAGCAGGATGAGCTCATTCGAAGCATCGAATTGGCTCTCACCTCTCAAGATATTGCCGAGGTCACACAGACGCTGCTTAACCTGGCAGAGTTCATGGAGCACAGTGACAAGGTGGGCAGTGAACATCCAATCCCAGAGTCCTTTTTAGGCTGAATGGTTGAACATCCTTCATTTTTTATTGTTTCAAAGTCCTACTCATTTAACGTTAGTCTGTTTTTGACTGATTGTTCAAATTTATAAGTTGTACTTGCACTGTAATTTCAATATACTGTAAGATGGCACACAAATTACTTCACTTTTATTTCTTAAAATAAATATAAATAAATAAAACATTGTTCCACTCTAAACAGATTGACCAAAAAGGCCAACCAGACAGTTTTTATGCAAGCAGGGGGCAGAGTATTTCTTAATTTAACTAGACATAAGCTTATGTCCAGTTATGTCTGTATGACAAAGTGCTATAACATGCCAACTACAATGGGAATTGATTCACTTTAAACTTCAGTTCACAAAAAATAAGTAACAGTTTAGTTTATCTTTAGTTTATTTACCACAAAATATTGATACTGCTTCAATTCAATTTAATTCAGTTTATTTATATAGTGCCAAGTCACAACACAAGTTATCTCGGCACTGAACAGAAACATTCATATACATAAAAAGTAAGTTAATATTTATCTGAGGAGCAGACTGCTTGGAGTTTAAGTTCATCGCAGCCTCTCATCTTGAGCAAGAATGAAGGCGACAGTGGAAAGGAAAAACTCCTTCATGAAGGAGAAACTTTAGCAGAACCAGTCTCAGGTCCTGCGTCCATCTGCTTCGACCAGCTGGGTTTGAGAGGAACAGGAAGGAGGAACAGTTACATAATGGCAGGTGGAGAATCACGTTACGATAGAAATAGTATCAAATGAAAATTATTTAATTTTAACAGTTCATATAATAAAATTAGGTCAATTTGTTCTCCAGTAGTCTTTAAGCCTATGGCAGCATAACAAGCCAACCCTAACTATAGGATTTATCAAAAAGGAAAGTCTTCAGCCCAGTCTTAAAACTGGACAATGTGTCAGTCTCACAAACAGAAACTGGAAGTTGGTTCCACAAGAGAGGAACCTGAAAACTGAAAGATCTTCCTCCCATTCTGCTTTTGGAAACTCTAGGAACTGCAACTGCAGTGTGAGAGTGAAGTGTTCTGTTAAGAAAACATGGTACAATAAGATCTATAATATAAGATGGAGCTAGGTTGTTGAGGGCTTTGTAGGTTAGAAGTAGAAGTACGATTTTGAATTAAATTCTGGACTTGACCGGGAATCAATGGAGAGAAGCTAAAACTGGAGAGATATGATCTCTCCTACTAACTCCAGTTAAGGCTGACAGCAGCATTTTGGATAAACTGACTTTTTAAAGAAGTTTTTGGACACCCAGGTAAACCATTACAATAATTCAGCCTAGATGTGGCAAAACCAGTTCACCACTTGAATCAACTTTTATGTCTTTTTTCCCCTAAACCAGCAGTTCACGATTATTAGGAGCATCTCCCATATGTTTAGCATGGTTATGTAGATGAGCTGGTAACTGACTGCTAGTTGACTCAATACTGAGTTGATTTTCTAATGTTTTTGTTCACTTTCAATATCAGTGTTGGCTTTAGTGTCTGTGATACAGTGCAAGTCATCTTGAGTGAAAGGGAATAGTATGTTTATGCTTTAAGTGATGACTTAACCTTTTCAGTAGTCCATTATACAGCTGAACAGAGAACTGACAATCAGTTCAAAGTTGATCAGAAAACCTGAACCTTTAAATTATAGCAATTATTTGTCACTTGGGTGTTGCTAAAGTACTCGGCGCTTAATAGAGCAAGCATTTCCAGATGGGAACTTGTCTCAGCTTCTCTGTTTGCCCACACAAGTTGAGCTATTTAGCAATGGTGCATTTACTTTGAGGGCTGAGACTGTCATGGTTTGGTCATTATACAACATTTAACAGGGACTTCTGGTTTTGAGGCATCAGTAAAATCACATATTACGTGTATCATACTCAAGGAAAAAAAGGATTTTGGCTGCTGTTTTTCCATTTGAGGATGGTATAGATCAAAGTGACGTGTTCAATGTAAATTTATGTTGGTTATTTTATTTGGTCTGTTTTTTCCCCCCAGGGCCCTCTACCCCTCAGAGACGACAATGGCATTGTGCTGCTCGGAGAGAGAGCGGCCAAATGTCGTGCCTACGCCAAAGCGTTACATTACAAAGAGCTGGAGTTTCAGAAAGGTCCCTCTCCTCTAATCCTGGAGTCCCTGATCAGGTAGGAAGGCTGAAAATCTCTTAAATAAATGGTATCTTGAGAAATACACATGGCCTTCATAAACATCATGAAGTTGTACTCAGTTTTTTTAAATCACATAACTAACCGTAAACAAACCATTTTATGTCCTTTTTTTTGTCTACACAAACTAGTCAAAAACATTT
The DNA here is from genome assembly GCA_031762415.1 of Simpsonichthys santanae. Classification (NCBI taxonomy): domain Eukaryota; kingdom Metazoa; phylum Chordata; class Actinopteri; order Cyprinodontiformes; family Rivulidae; genus Simpsonichthys; species Simpsonichthys santanae. The sequence goes on along the minus strand of JARVLU010000103.1, from coordinate 29,130,052 downwards.
TAATTATTTGCCAAGTTTAAAATTTGATGAGTGGAACAATAAAATCATTAGTATTTGTTGCGTAGAATGCATTTATTTTCTTCTTAGAGACATTTTTCATCTGATAAGTATCCTGATGCATACTCAGTAATCCAGGTAGATAAAGATGAAACATTTCAACAGAGAAGAATCTGTCCAGAGGACCTCTGATAAATCTAAATGATATCACACATGTCCATCGCCCCAAAACTCTTTGATATCTTCTGCCATCTTTTCCATCCCTATTTCTCTCTTGCTTTCATTTCTCTACTATTGGCATGGCGTGGAGAAATCTGTTTTCCAGGCGTCTAATTGGACGTTCGCCTTCTTTTCATCTGTGAGTGTCTGGACTTGTGTTTCTTTGGGGCCTGTTTTCAATTTTTTTGGAGCTGTGATGATGATGAATGATGGGAGCCGGCACTCTGGTGTTATCCCCATCTGGTTCTCACCTCTCTAGGATTTCCCATAAAAGATTTTAAATTCCAGGATGCAAAAGCACTCTGAAGGCCTTCTTTTTCCCAGTCTTGCCTGTATTGGGACAATAAAATCAGTTCTGAGGTACTCGTTTCAATGAAAAGAGGAATCATCCTGGCTTTTAAATTATTTCCAATATTTGTTTCATACATGAAATTCAATGCAGTCTTAATGACTGACAAATAAATATAATTTGCATGAATAATGAGGAATTTATATGTTCAATTCAATGGAAAATGAGTTCTCATGACTCAATGAGATTATTAACCTGTATAAATAAAGGTTGAATGAATTTATATAGTGTCAAGTCTCAACAAAAGTCATCTCAGTTCTTTGTACAAAAACATTCACTTGCATTAAAAAGCCATTTAGTAAAAGTTGTCTATTTAAGGAAGCCAGCACATTGTGTTGAATCTTCACTTTGCTGCGGTCTCCCATCCTGAGTGAGCACAATGGCAACAGTGGAAAGGAAAAACTCCCCTTTTAACAGGAAGAAACCTCCAGTAGAACCAGGCTCAGGACGAGCGGCTATCTGCTTCAACCAACTGGGTTTGAGAGGAACAGGAAGGAGAAATAAACTAACATAAAATGACAGGTCCAGGTGTGCGTATGTTCGACCCTCCAGAACGACAACATCAAAATGTGGGTGGGAAAGGTGAAACACCCACACCTGCTTCCACCCTCATTTGCCCCATTCTGGGCTCTTGAGCAAGGCCCTTAACCCCCACCATCTGCTCCCCCGGGCACCCTAGATGCCAGCTATAATATTTATATTAGATAGATGGATAGATTGATGGATAGATATATAGAAATGTATTTATTTATTAAGATTGTCTTCACTTTTATTTAGCACCAAAGGAATACAGTTACCGGCAATTGAGTATTTGTGGTATTAGCCTGTCATAATGTGTCTGAAGTTCTTTGGTTTAGTTTCATGAATTTCACTTTTAAAATGTGAGTGTGTGATAATATGAGGTGCACTGTAATAATAATGGGGTGAAATATTTTAAATAGGATTCACAAGTATTTGTAAAAGGTAGTTGCATCTCAGTCTGTGTAATAAATAGGAAAGGTGGATTTCATTGCTACAATAGCATGGTGCTAGCTGTTGTTACATATGGACTTGCTGTTAATATTGGTCCTCGAGGCTCAATGAGACTAACCTGTATAAATAAAGGTTGAATGAATGAATGAATTTGTACAAATGTAGTGTACTGAGCACTGGTTTTGAAATGAATGGACGTGGAATTTTGAATGACATGCAAATATGATGTACAGTAATGTCCCAGTATTCTGCTGTAGTAATTACTACTACTTAAGAAACAAGACTATAATCCGGCGTTAATTACTCGTGCGTTTATTAATTTATTGTCACGCTGTGTTGCTTTCTGGAAAAGGTGAATCTAAAGGGAGTCTTTAAATGCATCGCTCTCTGTCCGCAAGTTGTTGAGCGCTCAGAGATTCCTCCCTAGTTGTAAGTATAATAAAATAGTGTTTTGGTTGTAAGTATAATAAAATCGTGTTTTGGTTGTAAGTATAATAAAATAGTGTTTTGGTTGTAAGTATAATAAAATAGTGTTTTGGTTGTAAGTATAATAAAATAGTGTTTTGGTTGTAAGTACTGTATAATAAAATAGTGTTTTGGTTTTCAAGGTAGAAAACCTCCGAGGCATTCAGTTATATGGCAGAGTAGATCGTGTGTGGTCTCATTCCTTTATTACTGGTAGTTTTATGTTCCCTATGACCTTTGGCCAAGATGTCAGCAGATGACCAAAGTTTTAAAGGTTATTGGCTTAAATCATAAATATCACCATTACTTTTATATACCCACCGTTACTAATACTTAAATGGTCAAAAGAACTTGATTTGCACTCAGTCTGTTGGTTTTGTTTAGTTACAACATATTCTGTAATTATTGATTTAGTTAAAAAAAAAAGGTATAAAAACACATTTTATTGAATCATTGTACTGTTTCTTTTAAAAAATATGTTTATTTTCTCTCACATAAAACAAGACAGTTAAAGATCTGTACACATTTACAAACAAATTACACATTTCCATCACGAATTTTAAAAGATTTACAAAAGCAATGTGAGTTACAGGCAATACTTTTTGTGTTCGGTCAAATTCACATCGTCACAAAAAAAAAAAAAAAAAAATCCCCTATCAGTTTTTATTATTTAATTTTGAACTAAGACAGAATCTAACTTGTATGAATTAAAAATAATCCTAGCTTTAAACACAAATGAGAGAAATAATAAAAATCCAGTAGCCTAAATGAATCAGTGGTTTAAAAAAAACATCTATCAAAGCTTATAAAAAATCTAAACAGAATATTTCACTGATAAATACTCAACATTAACCTCAATTTACAATCAGATATGGCATAAACGTTACACATTCATCCGACTGTGATTTACCAGACCAATCGCAAACAGCCATTTCATTCTTTTTGCAGTCAAGACAAAAGCCACAGGTTGGCTGAGCAGGTTATTAGTTAGATCTCTTGATATTTGTGTGTATAATCTCGGTCCAGTACGAGCAGCTAAAGCACTTATGGATGGAACTTCATCGGCCGGACTTTCATCTCGACTCTTTTGAGAGAGTAGTTGGGGCCGTGCCAGGCATACCAAGTGATCCCATCTGTGTTCGTTGTGTGCTCACCGTTGCGGTAAAAAACGCCATTCAAATTGGAGTCAGTGCAACAGTTATACCAGTATCCACCTGGGAAGGGTGAGGGGAGAATAATTAAACCCATGTTTGGTTAAAGGGATGCATCTAGTTTTTGTATCCACTACCTAAACTGTTTTGACTTGGTTTAATTTTGTGGTTACCTTTGCGCAAGGAGGCACAGTCATCCACACATTTGTCGTTGTCCTTGTTGATGGTGCTGAAGTTGGTGTTGTTGTGGTAGCGCAGTGAGTTTCCAGCATTTCCACTATAGTTGGCAAGGAAGAGCTTGTAACTGTTGAGCTCATTACCCACAGTGAAAAAGCCATACTCAGCAAAGCGTGTCTCTCCTTCCCAGTCCTGCAATGAAAACAAACATACTGTATATAACATGATTTAAAGAGGGACAGAATCTCAGAAACTGAGATTATTGGCTTCTGTGGTCTGTGGTCAATGTGATGTATTAATGTTCTTACTAATGCTAATAGATATAAAGTGGTCCTGTCTAAATTCATGGTCTCTATTCATGGTCTCTAACTTTTGGCTATGGAATGGTTCTCACACGGTTTAAAAAATCTGCAGTGCATCAACTCAAACCCACATGAATGTCTTAACACGTACCTCCATCTCAATCCTGAGTGTACTGGGCTGCCTTGTCAGGCGGAAGATGTTGTCATTGCCCAGCCAGAAGTCCCCATGAACGGATCCAAATCCACTTTTGTACTGCTTCCAGTCTTGTTGGAAAGATGTCAGGCCAATCTTGCGTCGTTGAATCAGAGTCCATCCGCCGCCGTTTGTCTTCATATCACAGAAGACCTGAAACCAGAGAGCAGTTGTTTGGCTGTCTGTACTAGAATACTGTGGGAACGAGAAAAGGCAACGGTGCAAGAGTCAAAGGAAACTTACGCTGAGCTCAGGTGTACCCAGGAAATCATCTTTAGGGAGTTTGTACACGCCAGAAATTTTGTAGTTTTTGCCAAAGAGTGATGCACAGTCATATATAGCAGCTGAAAAAGAACAAATATTACAAGCTATGTTAAATCCATCTGCAGTTTTATGTGTTTTTGGGAAAACTGGCTGCTGTAATAAAATATGTGTATGCTGATTGATTTGACAGGCACAAAAATGACCTTTACTCCAATCGAAAGAAAACAAAACATTTAGCACAAATCCTGCTTTTTATCCCTTTTAATGATGTCATAAAACAGATCATGAAGTCACCGTGGAGCAATGAGCCCTAAATGTGTCGAGGTGTGTAAACCTTTCACTTTTTTCTAATCTGCACATCTTTTCCTGTCCTGCTCTCCCCTCGCTGATTTACTCAAGTTTGAGAGAAGTCCTCCTGTTCTCTTTTTGTGTAGCATGAATGAGTCCTTGTTAGACTGCACCGTTCAGCCACTGAAATAATAAATGACGTAATGGTTGGTTGTATAGCAGCCAGCGCTGATTAGTGGTGTGTTGAAGTTGAGCTGAACGCTGCTGGAGCTATTTATTGACAGCCTTGCAGATGGAACTGTGTGCTTCCAAATGAATACGTTTTACTTCTTTTGGGCAGCTCAGTGCGTGCACTGTAATCAACCCCGCTACTGATTTCCCAGCAGCTGACTGGAGCCCAGAAAGCAGTGAACAAAGACTGATTATAGTACTTTGTAGCTAAAATAATTACAGTACTGTGTATCATTCTACCTATGGTTGTTTTAAACAGCTCACTCTACTGGATGATAGCTGCAGTGAATAAATAAATAACATTTTCACCATCAAAGAATGATCATGTCTTATTAAAAATACATCCAATAATAATAAAATAAAACAAAATCTAAAAGTTAAAAAAAAATAAAATAAAAAAAAAAAACGGCTAAGTCGAAGGTTGTTTTTCAAGTTTAGTTTACTCTAAATTATTTTTCTTTACAGCTTTTAATGTCAGCTGCTCAACATAAAATTTTGAAAATGCATCAGAATCATACAATTTGAAATACTTTTCATATGTTTGCAGCTTTTTTATATATGTATTGCTAAACTATACACTCATCTAAGCAATTATCACTAATCTTGTATTTTTCCAATACTTTTTCGAGATAGAAAACTCACCTGATGAAGTCTGTGTTGCCGATTGTAGAGTTTGCAGCTGCATGATCTCCACTCGATTGTTGACCTCTGAATACTTGCTCTCTGCCTCTGTGACCCGAGCGTCTAGCTGCTGCTTCTGCTTGTTCAGCTCCATTACTTTCCTCACAACATTAATTAAGTCTGTCTCCTGCTTGCGGCTCATCTCTTCGACGATGCTGCTCAGATTGGCCACCTGAACTTTGAGAGAGCGCACCTCATCGCAGCACTGACCCTTTGGGGTCTTTAGAGGCACCGGTCTCTTCTTGGGCTTCTGGGCCTCTGTTTTTGCTAACAGCAGCAGCACAACACCCAAGGTTAAAATACTCAAATTCATTTTTGACATTCTTTTTGATTTAAAAGTACGCAATCCTTCTGTTTTACGAGTTTTTTTGTATTTTTTTCTTTTTAAAATTTCAGCTCTTGTTTCTAAAAGTATCAAAAGACTCGGGTGTGGTGGAGCTAACAAAAATGTTGATAAGTTAAAGTTTTCTTTGTGACCAGCGGCTCACCGATGGTTTGTCTCCATTCCTCTGAGAAGCCCTCCTCTGGTTGTGCACCTTAAATAGTTTGCATATGGGTCCTCCCCCTCTTTACTGTTGAGCTGACCCTCTCCAACCTTGTGGGTGGGGGACCATTTTCAAACCCCCTCCTTTCCTCCACTACGTCACTCTACTGTAAAGTATGAGAGAAAGTACCGGTAATCGCTAACGTTTCCCTTTCCCGGTCAGGTGTTTTAAGGTTTCTGGGCTCTAATTGTTTTTTTTTTGGTTGTTGCTGGAAGAACATCATGAACACGAGGAAAAGAAACAAGGGTCACTGTCTGGACTTGTGGCATTTTTTTAGTATATCATGCAAAATCTTTTAAATGCCTCAACTTTCCGGAGTAGCTGAAATGTCATTTACCGGTAGTCATCCTGAGTAGCTGTTTCGTGCTGTGGAACAGCTGGAGGTAATTTCCATGTCTGTTGTCACACTTAAGTCATCACTTTAATGACAGATTTGACTATCCTTAGGCCTCACCACATTTCTTGTAAATTTGGTCTTCACTTGCTGAGAAATGTGTGAAGTCACTAAGTACTTTTAATTGTAGTTTTTTATTTTTCTGTTGATGCCACCCTTTTTGGCAAATGTTTATAAAGCTTTTTTTTTTTTTCTCACAACCAAGTTTTGTAGAGTATAATTTCAAATGGGTGATAATACAAAGAAAAATAACTATAAAAACTGTTAGGAGAAAAACAAACAAACATCAAAATAGTTTTAATTCAGCAGAAAATATGCTCTGATCCAAGTTAAAAAAGTAGGGATGCACAATATTGGATTTTAGGCCGATATCCAATATGGTAAAACTTATTTAGCCGATAACGATACAGATATTTTTAATACACTTTCCTTTGTCATAACATAGCCACTTATTTAGGCTTATTTGCGACAAAAAAAAGTGTAACAGCTGTAAGAGCTGGTGACATATTCAGTAACAGCCATATGATATGCATAGCACTTTAACTTATATTAAATGAAA
>JARVLU010000103.1:29084404-29098094 GCA_031762415.1 Simpsonichthys santanae | reverse complement strand
TTTATAAAGCCATTTAAAACAACCACAGCTGCAACAATGTGCTGTACACATGAAAAAAGTACATTAAACAAAAAAAAGTTTTTTTTTTTTAAATACTGTGTTATTATTAATTACTGTATTAAATATGAACGTAAACGCAAAAATTCTGGAACCGAGCCGGTCGGAAACCGAGGACTACCTGTATATAGTTTTTACCCTGGGCTACATACTGTTCTACCTCAAATGTTTTGTTTTCTACTATGTGAACTTATCATTATGTACGGTAGCATAAAAAAACAGTAACATGTAGAATAATAGTAGACACATATATTACAAGTAAAACTACTCACATTTTTATATTTCTAGTTTGACAATTAGATGTTTTTCTTGTTAAGGCAGAATGAAAAGAGTCTTGTTTTTATTTTTGCTTCAGGGTTGTCAGCGTATTGTAGAAGATTGGCAGAGAATCTTGATGGTCCGATCCCTGGTTATCAACCCCCACGAGGACATGAGGACTTGGTTAAAGTATGCCAGCCTTTGTGGGAAGAGCGGACGCCTAGTGAGTACATCAACACAATTGTCTGAAACTTTTTAATATTCTTCCAGTTATTGTTATATAATATTCTGTGGAAATAAACTGCAGCTTTGTTTGACAAGAGCATAAATTTAAGCTCTGAGAATGTTAAACGTTGCCATAAATTCCACTTCATTTCAGCTAGTTTGAAGCTGCCACTAATGAAAGCTGCACAGCATCCCAAAATTACGCTGTTCAAGAAACCTGAAACTACACGTCTATTTAATTAAGTCGTGTACATGTTCTTTTTTTTCCCAACATCACTGTTATTCTAATCAGTTGAATAAGTTAGCAGACAAGCTTGTTGTTTTTAAGCACACACGTTTTGAGTGCTAAAGGTGCTGGAATTGGGGCGGGGTAAGAAGCGTATTATGTTTTCAGTAATTGTGAGAGGAAATGTATTCTTAATGATGAATAGAGGTCTGTATGTGAACGTTTATTTAACGTCATGAAAAATAAACTTTCTTACCGTTCAGCTACTTCTTGTGAAACTTTGCTTCTAACTTCATCCTTCTAGGCTCTTGCCCACAAGACCCTTGTGCTCCTTTTGGGTGTTGACCCCTCCAAGCAACTCGATCACCCGCTGCCTACATCCCACCCACACGTCACATACGCGTATATGAAATACATGTGGAAGAGTGCCCGCAAGGTAGGAAGCTGAACTTTTCTGCTACGTTTGTTTATAGTTGGTTTTATATAATGCATGTGCCTAAAAAAATGACTGCTGTATATCATTTCAGTGTAGCTAGAACTGTGGGATCATATTTATTTACTTTGTCAAATAATCAAGTTTGGGTCTGATTGTTAGTGAAGAACCTACAGATAAACCCAGATGTAAACCTGGAACACCACTCAGATTTATTACAAGTTTAAACTGCATTTTGTTTGTTTATTGTGTGAATGTTTATGAAGCATTCACGCAGTTGTGATCCATTTTTCTTCCGTACGTTATTCAGCATCTTTCTCGTTCCATAATTTTTGTGCTGTTTCAACAAATCATAAATCAAAATGTTCAGCTCTTTCAGGAGAAGGGTGCTATGATGTTTGGTATTGCTGCAACTTTAGCTTTTTGAAACATTTAGCCTTTTCTGCCATTTTATTTTTCCTCATAGAAAACGAGCTCATTTTACATCCTTCAAATCTTTAGCTTTGTTTACCTTTTACTGCTCCTTTCACGTTTTGTTCTGGTTCAGCTTCTTTCATCTTGTGCAAATTGAAACTTTTTTCAGCGGATTTCACCTAATTTCAGCTGTTTTTCAGCTGTTTTTTTGGCTCCTTTTAGAGTCTTTTTGTTAACTACATTTTTTTGTGCTTCTTTTAACCGCTTTCTGTTAATTTCAGCAGGTTATGCTCCTTTCAGCTTTTCTGCAAGTTTCAGCTTTTTCTGCCACTTCAGCCACTATTTAGTTGTTTTTATGCTAATGTTAGCGTTTTGGCTAGTTCCACATTTTTTGTACTAATTTCAACTTTTTTCAGCCTAATTCAGCAAAAATGTGCTCTCTCTACTTCCACTGGGTAATTTAAGCTTCTTTCTGCCATTTTAGCTACTTTTCAGCTATTTTTTGCTAATCTTATATTTTTTCAGATAACTTCTTCTATTTGTGCTCTTTTCTGTGTCTTTTAGCCTAAATACACAAATGTGCTGTTTCTGCTTTCTTATGCTACTCTGAAATTGTTCTTCCTTTTCAGCTAGCTTTTTAGCATTTTTAGCTAATTTAAACTGTTTTCAGATAAATTGAAATGTTGTGGTAATTTTTGCTACTTTCAGCCGAATTAATTTCTTTGTGCTAATTTCTGCTTGTTACGCTCCTTTCAGCTTTTTTCTGCTAGTTTCAGCTTTTTCTGCTCTTTCAGGTATTATTTAGCTATTTTGATGCTACTTTTCAGCTTTTTTTTTTTTTTTTTTTGCTACTTTCAACTTTTTTCAGATAATATCCACTTTGTGTTCATTTTTGCTTCTTCAAGCCTAATTGGGCAATCATGTTTCTTCTGCTTTCTTCTATTGATTTGAGGTTGTTCTAACTTTTCAGCTGCCTTTTTTAAGCATTTTTAGCAAAATTCAGCTGTTTTCAGATAAATTTGTTTTTCATGTTAATTTCTGCTACTTTCAGCCTGTGCTAATTAACCTCTTTATGCTAATTTCAGCTTGTTATGCTCCTTTCAGCTTTTTTCTGCTAATTTCAGTTTTTTCTTTCAGGTATTATTTAGCTCTTTTGATATTATTGTTTAGCTTTTTCAGCTAATTCCACTTCTTTTTTTTTAAGCTCATTTCAGTTCTTTCTGCATCCTTCTGGTAATTTAAGCTTCTTTTTGCCTTTTCGGCTTTTTTTCAGCTTTTTTGTTATTGCTAATTTAAGCTTATTTTTTTTAGCTAATTTCCTAAAATTTGTGCTCATTTCTGCTTATTTAAATCTAATTTCTGCAAATATGTTTTCGTTTTGCTTTTTTCTGCTAATTTAGGCTTGTTCTTCCATTTCAGCTACATTTCAGAATTGTTTTAGCTAATTCCAGGTGGTTTTCAGCAAGTTCTTCTGCAATAAGCATTCACACTGCATTTGTACAGGAAATGCCTTTTCTCTAGTTTCATTTGTTCACTTTTATTTAGCTTTTGTTGTTCTTGATATATTTTTCCTTCTGTTCTGAGTTGTCCCCACATTACTCAAGACAGGTAGTTCTTTCAGAAAATACAGGTCCAAACTAAATTGTGTAAACAATTACAGTGATCACTGGCTTCTACAGTAATTTATTATTTCCCATAATAGTCAGTTGGGCCAAGTCTGAGGTGATTTTATCCTCCTCGTGGCCAGGAAACGTTTTCAAACAGATTCAGAACACAAATTAAAAGTGAGGATTCCACTGCGTTACGGATTAAGTCAATAAACATTCGCAAACCGTTTGCTGAATTTGTCAAACCTTGAGGGGAGAAAAGCTTTGCTCTAATGACTTGGTTAACTTATGAATGAGATCAGGTTTTGTTTGCAATGATATTTTAAAGAAAAAATGAAGATATGAGTAAAAACTAAAAGCACTGATTTGTAAAAACATAATGTACATGTCAGTAAAAAATACAGTGCAAATATATTTTCTGAGGGGAAAAAAATCACAGTTCAGTTATGTTTTTAATATTCTGGCTAGATGCAAATCTCAGCCTCTTAACATTTAGAGTTTCCCGTCATATTTTTTGTTTACATTTTTTTGTGTGGCAAAAAAAGCAGCCAGTTTTGAAACCATACTCTTTAACTACCGTACTGAGCCACATTGTTGTGGAGTGTGGTGGAGTATTATTGTTTTTTTTTTGTTTTTTTTCTGCAATGAACAAGTCAAGACAAACCTTCCCTGAAAAAAAAGTTGTCTTCATGGCAACATATTATTATGAAAATGTTTCCCTTATATAATTTTAAGCCTTTGCAATTTTTCCTTTAGAGGTTGATTAGATGAACCATTCTGTCAACAATATTTGAAGTCAAAGTGGTAACTGAAGGCATCAGTGGGTGAAGCCATTGTGGAATGTTTTTTAAAAGTTGTTTTTCACGTAGAAAAAGTTATTTTTCTTTTGGTTCAGTACCATTAACACGGTACAAGCAATGATCGCATTGTTTGTTTCAGAGCAGTTCAAGCGGCTCTGTTCATTGTCATTTGTCTGCCAAAATAACACCCACACCCATTTACATGGAGTACATGGACCCTCACACACAAACACATGCACACAGTTATTGCCAGGCCCTGAATAGTGTTTGTGCCTTGAGATTGACCGCGAGTCTCAGTAGGGGACTTGGGAACATGTGAGCAGAACCACTGCGGTTGCAGAGACCAGCTGTGCTGCACAGCTGACAAATCAAAAGGGATGTAAAATGCACATTTCCAGAATGAAAAAAAAAAAAAAACACATATTTGCTGTTGCCAGTGTTTTAAGCATCGTAGCTTTGCCACTGATTACACTGATCGTACAGGCCATGACCTCAATATTTCAAGACAAAAACAACGTTGTTACACCTTCTACTAAATGTATTTCATTAGTACATGTATTCATCTTTTCCCCCTGGTATTAAGTTGAGAAAAGCTAATTTCAGCAAATAATATAAATAACAAATATTCATTTAGATTAAAAACACATGTATATTCAACGTTTACAAAAAGTTGTGATGACAGAATAGTCGGCAAGTTGAAAATGAAGAAATAAACGTTAAACACAAGTGAGCCAGTTTAATATCTGTTCACTGTTCACTGATTTCATAATGATCTAAACCAGTTGACAACTCCTTACTTGGTGTTGGTAATTGTTTGTATTCCATCAGATTGATGCCTTCCAGCACATGCAGCATTTTGTTCAGGGCGTACAGCAGCAAGCCCAACATGCCACTGCAGCGGAAGACCATCAGCACAAACAGGAGCTCCACAAACTTATGGCCAGGTCAGTCATTTCATGTGTCTGTTAAAATACTTACTGAATAATCAACAAGGAAAATAAACTTGGACAGATTAATAACATGTTTTTATCCTGCTGACTGATGATGCCATAATGGAAAGTTTCACATCCCCAAAAACAATAGGATCTCTTCAAAGCTTTAAAGCAAGTTCCAACAAAGTTCAGTCAGGTCATCTGGGTGGTTCCTTTTTTGGTTGATACGTTTCGTCCTTCATCCAAAAACTTCATCAGTCCGAGGAGCCACAACAAACTCAGTCCCTCAAGCAGCACACCCACATAGCTGAACAACCAGTTTGCTAGTGATGAGATGGTTTCTGAGGCCCGCCCTCTCCCCCATCAACTCCTCTGAGGCAGCCATAGCCAAAGTGGTTCAAAACATCAAAGTTCGTGCTCAATAATCCAGGTAGAAAGTCCAACAAAGTTCAGTCAGGTCATCTGGATGGTTTATTTTCTTGTTGTTGAGGCGTTTTATCCTTTATTCAAAGGACGACTTCAGTCCGAGGAGCCACAACAAACTGAGTCCCACAAGCAACACATTCCCATAGTGTGAAAAAAAAAATAGTTTGCTGGTGATAAGATGGTTCGTCTTTTGGATGAAGGACAAAACATCTCAACAACAAAAAAAAGAAACCGTCCAGACGACTTGACTGACCGTTGTTGGATTTTCTACCTGGATTGCTGAGCATGAACTTTGATGTTTAAAACAAGTTGTTTGGTCGCCCATTTTGACCTCTTTAAATATTAAGGTTGAAAGTTAGCTTCCTTTCTGTGCCGACAGGAGGATGATTACATTTTACTGAATTTATTCACCTTGTGTTGTTTCTGCTGGTCATGTAACTTAAAACAGACAGGAGGTGTGAAAGCCCAGGTACAGTAAATCTTTCAGGAGTCTTATGACCACATGTGCCAGCACATAGTAGTGTGTACCCTCCTCTTCTTAAATCAAGCGTGACTAGACACAAGCAGACAGAGAGGGCATTCTGCTGCTTCCACACAGCGACTCAGGCCTTCTGAGGAATGCGTGTTAGGGAAAACACCTGTGTAATGTCCGTCAGGATGCCTTCACTGCAGGCATTCTCACACGCTTTCATGAATGCAGGTCAGCCGTGTGGTATGGAGCACATCTGGACCGCCGAGTTAGGCTCACGTTTACACCGATAACTTCACTCTCCCCCCTCAGAATCCTGGTAAAATTCACTGATTGGATTAATAACTCTGGCGTCTGTTAAAACAAACGCGCTATTTCATTGGACTCCGTGCTCCTCTCCTGTGTGTTCTGTGAAAACAGAACTTGTTAACAGATTACGGAAAGGGTTCGACAAAAATGCTTTAAATCCAAACTATTCTCTGGCGTGAAGGAGCACTGAAAGGGAGAAACGTAATGGTTCAAGGAAATTTACTGAAGATTCTCTGCAGACATTATTCACGCTGTTGATGGATGGATCCACAAGCTGGTGTTTGCTTTTTGTTCGATTTAGTCCAGCAGCATAAATTATACATCCTGGCCCCACCGTGCACATCTAGTTAGACTTCTGCATGTAAGCGTTAGCGTTTGTGGGTGATGGATAGAGCCGAGTTATCCTCAGGGACCTAACGGAGCTCGTTGTGAGCTTAGAGGAATACAAACTTGGACAGGATAATTCAAAATCTCCAAATGCATTCCCAAAACAGCAGATAAAATATAGCTGCTTCACGCTGCATTACTTAAAATCAAATTCAGCAGGATTTCTGTCCTACCATAATATAATTTTATTTTTTAGGAAACTGGTATTGGTTTTACTAAAAGTCAGAGCTAATCTTTTACACAACGTGACAACAAACAAGTCTCTAAAGTCTGTTTTTCCTTGTTCCAACAGTGAAGTTGTCTTCAAACCTACTAATGAAGCCACTGAGTTATTTTCCTGCCGTTTTGAACTCTGACCTCATTAAATCTTGAGTTCTATAAAAGTTGTTTTTAACCAATAAGTGCCAATTTTTTTTTCATTATTTACAGAACAGACTGAAAGCTATGCCGCAATGTTATCTACTAATAATAATTTATATAAATGTTGTATTTTGGGTCCAACTAAATCTCTTTGGTGGCTCTTTCCCTCCGTGCAGATGTTTCTTGAAGTTGGGGGAGTGGCAGCTCAGTCTGCAGGGCATCAATGAGAGCACCATCCCCAAAGTTCTGCAGTATTACAGCAATTCAACTGAACATGACCGCAACTGGTACAAGGTCAGGCCCTCCTTCCCAACTTTAACCTTTCACCTTTGACCTCTCTTAGCTTGCTGTTAATTCCAGCTGTGTCAACAAGTCATTCCCCTTACAAGAAAGCATTATCCTCTCCATGCTATAATTTTGCAGGCAGATTAAATGTCTATGTGGCTCCTCTTTGCTTTGGGCGTCTTAGGTAACATTTATTTATTGGCCATGCCTGTGCTGCACATTACAGATGGCACAGTATCTCTTACACGCTTCCCATTCATCTTCACCAACTTCTTTAATTTAAAACTGTTCTTTAGCTGGTTGCATAACACAGCAAACATCAAACTCTTGATCTTAAATTACAGCCCCATGGAAGATATTTGCCCTGATAAAACCAGAAAATTACATCCTAAACAAATGTGGAAGTTATTTCACGTCATTAACTTTTAGGAATCTCGTTTCACCGAGGCCTTTTCTCCACAGGCCTGGCACGCCTGGGCTGTGATGAACTTTGAGGCAGTGCTGCATTACAAACACCAGAACCAGGGCCGCGACGAGAAGAAGAAGCTGCGACACGCCAGCGGTGCCAGTGCTGCCAGTGAAGCCAGCAACAGCGACAGTGAGGTCGACAGTACGGATCACAGTCCTGTGCCGTCGCCAGGCCAGAAAAAGGTCAATGAGGTGGGAGGCAGAGAATCCACAAAGATCGTTTGGTTTCTTTGCTCTCGGTGCTTTCAGTCCAGGTCAAAAATGAATAAATCTGTTTTGTAGTCGTTCATTAAAAGCGTGTGTTGTATGCTGTCTTTCTGCTGGACCTTTCAAAGACTCTGCTCCTGTACACTGTACCTGCTGTTCAAGGATTCTTCCGCTCCATTTCCCTTTCCAGAGGGAATAATCTGCAGGATACACTTAGGTGAGTTAAAAGGACCATAACACAAACAGGGGGGCCAAACATTATTTACATCAATGCCTTGCTGATAGGCTATGTGAATGTAGGAGGACCTCTAGTGGCTGACTGTATAATTCATGACCATTTTAGAGGGAGAGTTCTCAGGTTTATCTTCTTTTGTTTTTAAATATTTCAGGGTTTTGACTTTGTGGTTTGACTATGGTCATTGGCCGGAGGTGAATGAAGCTTTGGTGGAAGGCATCAAAACCATTCAGATAGACACCTGGCTCCAGGTAAGGATCCTGAAGTTAGCCTTGACGTAGAGTGGGTGTGATTTGTTACTGTAGGTGAAAGGAAAAAGGTTAAGATGTGGTAATTTATAACCCGCAATAAAAAAAAAAATAAAAAAACATGGCTTTAAAGAAATTCTTTGTATTTTTCTTTGCAGGTAATCCCTCAGCTCATAGCTCGTATCGATACCCCTCGAGCTCTGGTTGGTCGTCTCATCCACCAGCTGCTAACAGACATCGGGCGGTATCATCCACAGGTACCAATATTTTTACTGTCCCAGATTTTTTTATTCAACATAATAAAACAGAACCCAGACTAAACCCTAATACCATTCCGTGTCCACCTTCAGGCTTTAATCTACCCGCTGACTGTGGCATCCAAGTCCACCACCACCGCCCGACATAACGCTGCTAACAAGATCCTGAAGAACATGTGTGAACACTGCAACACCCTGGTTCAACAAGCTATGATGGTAGGTAGATTTAAACAATCACATTTATTAAGCCAAATAAACTCATAATAACCTTTAATCCTAAAAAATATCTGTCTTTTTCCTATGTGAAGATGATTCAGTTGATCTAAAATTTATATTGATACATGCATTTTCAATTATTCAAAAGAGAAGTGAAGGTAAAAAGTTTCTGCATTGGAGTTTTGTCTGAATCAAAAGGTTTGAAATGACTTCTCCACTGACATGATGTTTGCTGTAATATAAAAACCTCTATAACAGGCTTCAGATGAGCCTTTCTTGTTGTTTCAGGGGCTCAGAGATATGAAGTGAAATTAATAACAGAGAGCAAACTGACCTTTTACTTGTTGTCTTCCTCCGTTCAGGTGAGTGAAGAGCTTATCCGAGTTGCTATCTTGTGGCATGAGATGTGGCACGAGGGCCTCGAGGAAGCCTCTCGTCTTTACTTTGGTGAGCGTAACGTTAAGGGCATGTTTGCTGTGCTGGAACCTCTACATGCCATGATGGAGAGGGGACCACAGACACTCAAAGAGACCTCTTTTAATCAGGTTTGTATCATCTTAGAATGAGGTTTAATTAAGTCTTTGTGATTGCAGCACCACAAAGTGTGACCTTTTATAGCAGTGATTGTCAAACTTTTATTAAAAGACCCACCTCAGAAAATACCAAGTTCTTCAAGTAACACCTATTCCAGTGGACAACAAAAACAGCATCTCTAACTTAAAAGCTTGGGTTTGTATCTGATATAATTTTTGAACTGTGCAGCTCAAGGTGGCTGCATGTTGGGAGTAGCTCTGTTACATTTTTCTGGATGTAAATCACTTTTTTGGGGGGAATGATTGTTTCCTCTGGGATCGGATGCTGTGCAGCTGGAAGGATTTTTACTGAAACCTTTCTACTTTTTGAGATTTGTTATGATTTGTAACTGTAACAGCAAGGTGTTTTTTAAACAACCGGGAGCTGCTGATTAACATCTCAAAAGCTCAAATAATACCTCAACGACAGCCCCAAATCCCAAATGAGTTGAAAAGGAGGCGCCGTAGATTCATTCCCGTCTACCTGCTGACTGTGTTCGAGTGCCTGACCGCCGAGATCACGGAACTGGCTGGAAACGGGGCTTGTGACAGTGGAAAGAGTGGAATCATCCCCCAACACCTGCAGCAGGCTCTGTTCGCAGTGACAAGGAGATCGGCAGGCTGCTGGGAGGAGTGGCCATCGCTCTAGGAGGAGTTCAGCCAGGCATTTGGGTGGTCCTGCAGCCCAGGTGGATGGATAGGACTGCATATGTGGCCAGTTTCTTCTTTTTCTTCCCCACAGCAACTGAATACAAATTTGGGATAAATGTCCTCACTGTTTTGTCACTGTTGTTGCTAACAGGTTCTATAGAGACTTTACTGACGCTGTGTTTGTTTACACTTCTCAGAACATCCTTTATTGCACTTGAATTTTAGTTTATTTCCATTTGGAGTCAATATCGTTGTTTGCTTATTTTGGTACGTTTTATAACTTTATCTCACAGTTCTTTTTGGTGGTGAGTTATATTTTGTTTAATTGTAACTAGTACCGGTATATACCAACATTTCTCCTGAGTACCACCAATGGCTCTTGTACCACAGTTTGAGATGATCTTAAACCATGTGGGTAACTTATTTTGGGTGCAAAGTAAAATTTAAGTCCTCATAAATGGCTGTGCATCTCTGGTTTATTTCACGTTACAGGCTTATGGAAGAGATCTGATGGAGGCTCAGGACTGGTGCAGGAAGTACATGCGCTCTGGGAACGTAAAAGATCTGACTCAGGCCTGGGACCTTTACTACCACGTGTTCAGACGCATCTCCAAACAGCTGCCGCAGGTCAGTGAAAATATACAAAGTATCACTACTGCAAATAGTCTACTTTTAAAACTATTTTAATAACATAAGAGCAAGTGTGAAGAAGTAGAACTCAAGTAAGGATGGTAAAAGTATTTTTGGTAACAAGAAAAGTATCCCCAAATTTTGAGAAATAAGGTACAAAAGAATCCAATAAAGCATCTCGTATTTTGGATTCATCCTATTTCTGCATTCTTCTGCACATTCCAGCATCTCATCAGAGGCGATGAGAAATATTTCAACTACTGTATATGGATTTTGTGACGGGTACAGTCAGCACATGTGCTTTGTTGATAAAGTGACATTAGAATTTTAAAAGTTGCGGCGGAGGACGATGAAATATAGAACAAATAACTCTGTCCAGGAGGAATGGAGTATATAAGAATAAAACAGCTTGCCTTTTGTTGTCAAACCTTCTGCAGATGTTTTTTATTTTTTTATTTTATTTTATTAAATCACTGTACACTACTATTATATCTCCTACAAAAAGTATGTTTTTGTTACATTGATTCTTCAAGATTTAGGTCATTTTCTATTTTAGTTTTAGTTGTTTTTTTTTTTAGCTAGTTTTTACCAATTTTTTTAGGCTTATTGAATTAATTAGTGCAGAGTAATTATTGGGAATGGCACTCAGTTTTGAATACATACTTAGTTGTAGCTCAGCATCTAAACCTCTGAGATTTAATGATTTTTTTAGTGTTGGCTAAGTTATTTTTATTTATTTATTTATTTTTGCTGTGGCGGCCAGCTTAAATTAGCTTAACTCCACAAGTCTGTCGCAGACGTACATCTAATGATTACTATCTGAGAGTTTCATTAAATTATGTTAATTGGTTCACAATATATTTTGCAAACACTACAAACAAATGAACATACAAACACAGGCAAAAACATTATTGCCCTTTCACCTTTGACAGTGGCCCAAAAAGATCAAACAAAAAGAAAAAAGGGCTATTTTCTCATCTTAAAAACGTGATTGTTTTGACCTTCTCAAAAAAAATTTTTTTTATATACTGTATTTTATTATTTTAGTCACTGCCTCTCTATAGATTAAGCCCCTTGCATATGTAAGAGCATTATGGTTGGAGTTGTCCTAACTGTGCATTTACAGTACAGCATATGAAAAGTTTTGTTTTACATTCATCATGGGTCAAAAGTTTTAACTTAAATAACTTATTTTGATGCTTTTGAAATGGGTAGAATTTGAGCTGATTGATGTCATTCCTCATGACTATCATTACATTGTTGGCATGACATTAGGCATAGCTTTTACTCCACATAATAAATGGAGATGGAGATGCTGTTCGTCACTGTGGCGTGGCCTTGCTTGTAGCGGTGCCTCCTGCTGGGACATTACAGCACGCAGCATGAAAAACACAGCAATATAATAACACGCTGGGAGCAGAGCGGATATTCTCCCAAGGGTATTAACACGGAAATAAATCATCTCCAGAATGCGTCCGGACTGCAGATTTAGAGCAAGTTTGGGTTGAAACTGCACGTGGTTGCTGTAAATCAACAGATTTACAAATTAAAATCTATAAACAGGCAGTAAATAGATGGAGAAAGTTCCAGAGGTTGTAATGAATGTTGAATTGCAAATAAACAACTTTTGTGAGATTAATCCTTAGCTTCCATATAAGCCGGTGTCGGGTTTGATTTGCTTTTAGCTTCAGGCTCTGTTTTCATGCACAACAGGCTCAAAACCAATTGTCTCTTCGTGTACTACATCCTCACCTCATCAACTTTTCCCACAGCTCACCTCCCTGGAGCTACAGTATGTCTCTCCAAAGCTGCTGATGTGTCGGGACCTGGAGCTCGCCGTGCCCGGCACTTACGACCCCAACCAGCCTATCATTCGCATCCAGTCCATCGCCCCCTCCCTGCAGGTCATCACCTCCAAGCAGCGCCCACGTAAACTCACCATCATGGGTAAATAAGAAAAAAAATCACAAGCTTTGTGATTCAGAAAGCATTATAAAGGAAAGTAGATTAAAGAGTACTTATAGAGTTGTGCTTTTTCAGGCATGACCCGCCACATCACAGAAAACTCAATATTAATAGAATCTCTACTCAAAATATTAAGCAGCCTCAGGGACGTTGTTTATTTAAAATTCATCAGTCTAGGCAAAGTTTTGCGTTTGGTTAATATATGAGAATAAAAAAACACATTCTCTAACGAAACAAAATTAAAAGCATAAATGAATCACAGCCGTGTGGGGAAAAAAACAGGCTAAGTTTTCTATCAGCTTTACATCAAAGGAGTCATCTATTTTTCATTTTCTAGCTCAAGAAAAGCAGCACAGATTGATCTGTCAGAAACATATCACTGTGCATCAACTCTGAACTGAATATAAACATAAATAATGGAAATAAATCATCCTTACTCTGTCACGTACTCTGCTGTGTGAAATAAAATATGACTGTAAGAAGCATCTGAAATGACACAGGAGTATGAAGTCACTTTGTCTTGAAGCCAAATCCCCACGTTATCAATCACAAACAGTTCAGTCTGCTCCACACCTTTCACTGGAAGCTTTGATACCTTGTTCTGATGTATCCCATCAGTGTTACGCAGCACACTGTGTAAAAGATGATGGCCAATAAATCAGCTGACCTCTGGAGCAAGACTTCAGATTAATACCTGTCACCCTCTGCAGGCACTTTAGATTGACTGTCCGTGCTTTGTCCCCGCTGTCGCCCGCAGAACGTTGCTCACTGAGACTGAGTCATTAGAGGCAAACGCAGGAAGGAACAGGGTCATGGCTTGACTCTTTCCATTAAAAATATAATGTAGTTCATTAAAATAGTTTCACTTCTGGTAAAAAGTGAAGTCATTTAGAAATGCCATCAACATCTCAGGAAGGTTAAAAACATTTTCTCTTGTTTGTGCACGAAAACATTTCAGATTAAAATATGTAAAATATGTGTATGTATGCATTTGTATATATATATATATATATATATATATATATATATATACAGTACATATACAGTATATAT
>JARVLU010000103.1:29038394-29055155 GCA_031762415.1 Simpsonichthys santanae | reverse complement strand
ATCCATCTATCCATCCATCTATCAATCCATCCATCTATCCATCCATCAATCCATCCATCCATCCATCCATCCATCCATCTATCCATCCATCTATCCTTCCATCTATCCATCTATCCATCTATCCTTCCATCCATCTATCCATCCATCCATCCATCTATCCATCCATCTATCAATCGATCCATCCATCCATCCATCCATCCATCATCTTGACCCGCTCCTTCCTTTTTGGTTCACAGGGGTCACAGTTGCTCATGTCCAGCTATATCAGTGCGTGAGAGGTGGGGGACACCCTGGACAGGTTACAAGTCCATCACAGGAACACTTGGAGACAAACGAGACAAACCACCATTCACTCTCTCACTCACACCAAGGGACAATTTAGAGTTACCAATCAGCCTAACGTGCATGTTTTGGTCTGTGGGAGAAAACCGGAGTACCTGTAGAAAACCCATGTCTGCACGGAAAGAACATGCAAACTCCACCCAGAAAGGCCACTGGCCGGGATTTGAACTGGGGCGACCCGCTCGCTGAGAGGCACCACAGTGCTGCGCCCCCTCTCCAACACCCCACCATAAACAGAAACCTTTCCAGGGAGGCTGAAAAGTTGGAACAACCCTCTCTTGTCATAGTTGTAAAAGAGATAAAAGTACTTTTATTTGCAAATACGCAGCCCAATGATCCATTTTACAGGCTGAATGATTTGTTACATGCAGTCATATGAAGCTGTGTCCAACTTCTTGTCCTTATCTTCCATTCATGCACCATACACTGTACAGTAAGACATGATTCTGGGCACTATTCTTATCATAACCCAGGCATGGTAATGTTCTGAGGCATGCTGGTGCAGTGACCTCCTTCGCCTGTGTCTCCAATAAGCATAACCATATCTGACAAGGCCAGAGCTATTGAAGGAGGGGGAGGGCAGATTCTCGCCTCCTTTAGATAACTTTCCACCCTTCTGTTCATCTTGGCTTATTTCTACAGGCACTGCATGGCCCAAGCCACTTCCATCTCAAAATGGAGCAGTTTTCTTTTGTGTTTGTTTTCAAATGGTTTGCTCAACCGTTTCTTTTTTACCCCTCTTGTCTGCATCCTGGGGCATTTAGCATCACGATGAAGGCAAAGTACACAGCAACTTTTCTTGTAGCTTCAGACCAGAAGGGATGAGATCCAGCAGAGGTAGGGAGTGAGCAGTGAAGCAGCTGGATGGATGTTTCAGGCTATAAGCCCGCCATTCATTCTTCATAGTTCTGTAAGACTACTCAGGAATCAAAGGGGCTTGGATACAGGAGGCATACACACACTTGAATGGATTTCATTAACTACCCACATACCGCTTTTTTCTCAGTTGATCTTGTGTCTACAGGAATAATGTACATGTGCCCATTATCTCAAGAAGGAGCTGCCAGAGCGTGAGGGGCATCTTTCGGCTGACTGACTTTCATTTACAAAGTGGTGATGTTACTTTTGTGTGGGGAAATGAGATAGCACTGCAGCAGACAGTGGGCTGCATTATCTGGAGCTGGGCGCACATCCTGCTTTCTTTTTTCTCCCTTTCTCCTTTATCAGCGGCTTTTTCTCATATTGTTCATCAGCTCGCCATACAGAAAAAAACAACAAAAAAACTTGTCTCCCAGGATCAATTAGTCACTTCCAAGGGAGTTGTGGAGCAAAGAAGGAGCCAATGAGACAAAGGCCATATTAGAGCCGCAGCAAGGTGATAAAGTGACATAGTCTTTCTTCCAGGCCATTAACATGACAAGCAGTCCTTGTCCAGGGAAGGTGGACTTGACAGTGGAGTAGTGCCGCACCAGGATATGAAGATAGCAGTCAAAAGAGCATTACCTTCTTTGACACACTTTCTCCCCTCTCAGCATCTTTACCCTCTTCTCTTTCTCTCCAGCTGTTTTCATTCAGTCTGCCTAGTTTTTCTGCCTTTTGCTGTTTCAAGACTCCATGTTGGTGCTCTCCCAGGAGTAATCTTTTTCTCTCAGCATCTTCCACTATTCCCACCATTTTTTTAAAAAGTGGTTTCCTTTTAAAGCTGCAAAGTCCTCCCCTCAACCATCCGTATGTTCTTTTATTTTTGAATCGGTTGCACTATTTTCTCCATATTTCTGGGTTTTCATTATGATAAAAAAATGTTTATGTCTTCAAATGTAATCTGTGGTATCTCAAGCTGTTCTTTCACATCCACTGTTTCCGCTCCTGCTTTCTCTCTAAGGTGATTGAAGGTGACACAGGCAATGCAAAAGGAGGGCGCCGTCGGAGTCACAGCAGGATACAGGCCCAAGAAAACACGAGAGGGAAAACAAAAACTATTTCTGGGTTGCTGTCAAGTCTTCTAAGGAACTAAAAGCAGGTTGTCTGCTGTGCATGAATGTGAAATGAAGCTGTGCATGGGCCAGAATTGCTTTGCTGTAGTGGTTCTTGAGACAAAGGCGGGAGGCCAATTTTCATCAGAGCTAATGATCAGTCAGGTGTTTCAGGATTTGGTGTAGCATGTACAATGCATTGTGGGATTTACTGAGCAAAACTGAATAAGTCATCATTTTAATTGAATTTTGACCAAGTGTTGAGTAAAATGTAAAAAAAAAAACAAAAAAAAACACACACACACACCTCCAGTCCCTCCGATTCAACACGTTTTGCCCATTCTGATCCTTTATCATCCAGTAGTTGGACTGTCATCATAGCACTCAACACTACACTCACACTCACTAACAGTGCTACAGGTACAGACCAGTCTCAACATTCATTTGTCCCACACTGCACTGAGGGCTTGCCCACTGCCAGCACCTTCACTCATCCCAGTTTATGGACCATCTTGTCCGTGGTTTCAAGCAAACTATTCTGACGTGACAACTTTGATTGGCCATTAGAACAATGCCACTGGATGATCCGCCCAGCAATGACTGCAAACTGCATCTGAAACGTCGTTTCCTCTCTGATCATTGCAGAAGGCAAAATGTGGGGTTTGTAGTTCAGTTTTTTTTTTTTAGCATTCAGTAATGGAAACTCCAAAAGTAGTGCTGTGGACCACTGACGAGGTCCAGACCTTTCTTTCATTAGCAGATAAGAGAATTCAGCGAGAGCTGTTATGCCCGCCCACTTTGCAATGACGATAACAACCTCTGCAATAATGATCTTGCCTACAGAATGGTTAAACGTCATAGTGGGTATTCACCTACACCTGAGACTGTACTACCTACACATGAGAAGAACCAGTAAAATGAGAACCAACTTGAGTTGTACTTATCAATGGCAAAGTGGCTACCTGCACATACTCTGTATCTACCTGTACTTAACCGTACCAACTCTGTACATACCCTGCACCTACTATGTACTTACGTGTACAGCTCTGTACCCACCTGTACCTACCCTGTGCCTACCTGTTTTTATCCTGACTACCCTGTACATACATGTGTCTACCCTGTATCTACCTCATACCTTCCTGTACTTACATTACACCTACCCTGTACCTGCCTGTACTTACCCGTATCTGTCTGTACCTACCCTGTACTCCGTACGTTTGCTGCCATGCCTTTTTGTTTTGATTATAATAAAATTTAGTTTCATTTTAGAGTTTATCCTGTTGGTCTGCATTCCTGAGTCTAATCTGCCTAAAATAGTGACACTTATGGCGTCTACTTTGCATGATGGAGCTTTAACCTGCATTTGTGGATGACCATTTGTACACAGTCATAAAAGCACATTGTCAGAGCATTGATGGACATGATAAATTAGCAGACTCCCAAATTTGGACATAAAATGGCACTTATACCCTGCTTTAATGCCTATTTAATTTAAAACAGAGTTCTACTTTTCAAAACTAGCGTCCTGCTGTAGTGAATAAGACATTAAACAAATGACTGAGACCTGGAACTTATTTGAAAATTGTGCAGTGATGTAGCACACTGAGTATGGAATAGAGTGCTTATCTTCTAGAGCAACAGTTCTCAAACTTGTTAAACCATGTAAAGCATTAAAAAATAAATTACTTCTCTGGGCATCTCTAAATATGACTAACATAAAGAAATGATTCTTTTTTTACACCTAAGAAATTTGAAGTGAATGCCCACACATCTACAAAGCTTACAGAAATGTTAAAAATAAACAAGCCCAAGTTTACAGCTCAATGCAAATAATCAATTAGTGCAAAATACAATTTTGCTTATTTTTCGTTTGATTTTTTTGAAGCACATTACAAGTACAGGTTAGCTAAAGGTCTTTCCAATCCTTTTATGGTCAACCATTGAAAACCCATATAGTAACTTTGCAACAGTGAATGCTGACCACACGAGCATATTAAATCTTTCAATTATGTCACAGTGAATCCCCTAAAAAGTTTGAATGTGGGAATATAACACCCAGAGTGATTCACAGAACTTGTAAATTAAAATTACGTCAGAATTTGGTGTTATGAACCAATGTTTCAGAGCCACGATAATTGAGGTCTTTGTGCAAACAGAATTACCTTCCCCATCCTTTTACATGTGCAACCCATGAAATTGAATAAAATTATGATTTTTCCCACTGAGTCTATTCTCATTCTTTCATTTCCACTGATAAAAATATACACTTTCAACCCAATCACTGTAACAAGCCCAACCATGTGGTTTTTCACATCTAACCCTGTAGAAAAATGTGCAAATGTGTCAAAGTTGCTTCTTTGAACTGATCTGGACATAATGAAAATATTTAGATAAAAGCATATGGATCCATCTCTGTAAATCTGACCACCAAATCGTTTTATATGTTTTCTGCTTGGTTGTTGTTTGCTCCCTGAAGAGAAAAACAAAGAGTATTCATCCTTTAAAATGATCCCTCTGTTTGTTTCAGCAGCGAGTGTGAAACATCTACGGATGGTGAGTAAACTTGTATGCATGGGCAAGCTTTATTCGTGCTGGCCCGTCACAAACTCATCTCCAATTGGGGAAATTGGTTGAACATGAGACCGATCTTGCAACTTGTTACTGCTGCTTTGTGTGTTCTTCTCAGTGAGTAAAACACTTTTATTTCTGCTTTTATGGAGTTAGATAGTGGAGAACTATTCCATGCCTGCGGCAGTGGATTTTACAATGTGTGAAGTGAAGGATGGGAAGATGAGTGACACATGAACACTGCTCCCACCCTTCCTGTCTCCTTCAATCAGCCTCACATCAAGGATTTGTCCACAGCCGAGTTTAACCTTATCATACTCACCCAAACATGTCACCCAATCATGACTTGCTCAAGGTACAGAACATGATCACTTTTATTGTGATCTAATGTCATGATCACGTTCTACCCACATACCGCTGTCACTCTGCCACACCCCCTCTGCACTTTCTGCTCATCAGCACTTATTCACTTCACCTGTTCCTGGCCTTATTTCCAGACTCTTCTCACCTTCCCAACCCGCCAGATTATTAGACCTTTCATGGCACCTGTTATCCAGCCACTTGGATTCTTGTTCATGCCTGATGTTCACACCTTGCTTTTTGGATTTTGATCTCAAGGATTCAAGGTTCTTTGTTTGTCATTATTTGTCACGTCTCAACTTGTGGATTTATTGTTCTGCCTGCTCCTCATATGGTTTGGTTCTGCCCATCTGACCCTGGTTTTGACTACTTCTGACTACAGATTCTGGATTATGGTTTGACTTTTGGATTTGTTCTTGGACTTCTGACTCCCTGTGCATGACCCCCTCTTCACGGTTTGGACCATGACTCTGCATATCCCTACTGTCTACAGCATTAAAGGCCTCCCTCTGCAACTGCCATCCCACCAGTTGCAGTGACGTCATTACTTCAAGCTCCGACAGGTAGCTCTCACCCCACCTGCCTGTGAAGACGTGTTCCCACAGCTGAATCCTGACTCCCACTTGCAGCTGCAAAACCAAAAAAACTGTATTCTTTGTTTTTACACTCAGTGTCTGACTGATTTTGAATCCAAAACCCTGACTTTTGACAGCATAATCTGATCAAGTCGACATGAGTGGATATCGGGCATTAAGGACTCCATCGTTAATTTGGACATTTAAATGTATCTTATGACCACCATG
The DNA here is from genome assembly GCA_031762415.1 of Simpsonichthys santanae. Taxonomy (NCBI): domain Eukaryota; kingdom Metazoa; phylum Chordata; class Actinopteri; order Cyprinodontiformes; family Rivulidae; genus Simpsonichthys; species Simpsonichthys santanae. The sequence goes on along the minus strand of JARVLU010000103.1, from coordinate 29,049,109 downwards.
CTCCATGCCAGGTTTGGCACATACCCCTCAAAGATTCTTCCTCGTCCCACACCTTCAGCAAGACTCATGTCTTCGGCAGCCCCCATGCCTTTGGAGAGTCCCACGCCTTCAGCAGGTCCTACATTGACTGCCTCCTCCAAGATCCCCACATCGGCTGCCAACCCCAAAACCCCCACGTCAGTCATTGCCCCCATGGTCTTTTCACCTGCAGGTCCTGGGGGTCCTCCCCAGAACTTTTTGACTAAAGTATATGCAATTTCCTGCATTTTGGTGTATTTTAACAGGTTTCTAAACCTCTACATTTACTTACATTTGCAAACACTCCACTTCTGTCAAGAATCCTACCCTGCCCACCCCCCCACCCCACCTACTCCACACCATTACTTGATCGTTCTGAGCCCGACACTGTCTCTGCTTGTTGTTGTCTGACTCTACATGTGAAACCTCCAGGTGCCTCCGCCATCTGTTAAAGGTGGCTACCTGTGGACTCCTGCCTGCGTACGATTTTTTAAGGGTAGAGGTGGAAATGCTTACATGAAGGGGCAGCTCGTATGTGACATCAAGTAGTTGCAAGTGGTTGTTGTGTTTAAAATTAGTGTTTATGTAATTATTTTCAGTTTACATATCCAATACAAGTTTTTGTTTTTTTGTTCAAGGCAGTCCTATTTGTTCATAACTTTATTATTAGCAAGTCTGAGAGTTACTGAATCCAAGCAAACAGTTACCGGAACACGACCGGTCAAAATAAGAAAGTTCCCAGATCCTGTTCCTTCCGCATCAAGCTCAAATTAAGCACTGGTTAAAAGAATAGTTTGATATTTAGTGTGTATAATACAGCAATGTACTGTATTGTAAAGTAATACTAATGAATAGTATTACCTTAAACACAGAATAAGAAAGGGTGGAAGTTTTTGTCCAGACTAAACTATTAACTAGCTAAATGCTGTTTTTTTTTATTTATTTTTTATTTTTTTATTTTTTTTTTAACATTTTTTTAAATTCATTTCAATTTCCACAATTACTGTATAAAACAATTTTGAAAAATCTGCACTGGTGTGAGGAAATACTACATTATCTCATTTTAAATGCCTTCACATTTACATGACACTGTTTGCTTAGTTTGTTGCTGTTTCTCAACTGAACAACGTCAGTTTCCACTTGAATATACTGTATGTTCATTGAGCACAAACTATTAAACGCTGATGGTGCTGAGAGGCTGCTGAATGTATCAGTCGGCTTGATCGTCTAACCACTCTAAATGTTTATGTCTGGGAAGGTTGGATTTATCCGTTAGGCCAGTGTAAAGTGTGTCAATGACGTGAATCCTATTTTAGTTATTCATTTATATTTACTACTGAGTCTGCTTCCTACTTGCATGTGTTTGTGCCCTGTCATCCACCGTCCATGACATGAACATTTGTAGTTTTAAATAATTGTTCCCCCCGTTTTATGGTTTTTAACTCCAGATTCTGCAAATTTTGGCCCAACATTAATCATTCTCAAATGGCTGCATTAAGTGAAGTAACGCTCTTTCATTTTTAAGTGACTTTAATTTATGATTTAACAGCGGCGGGCATTTGTGTCTCAAGCATCAGAGCTGATTAACCACTATTTGCTAGATTGACTCTTTGATCCGCATATCCTCCACTTGTCAAAGTGTCCTCAAAAGTTGCTTCTATTAGAAAGTTGTTCATGCTGTATGACATCATCAGTGTGTAATGTGTTCCTATTTCTATATACCTCTCTCTGACTCCCACCAAAATTGATGATTCTGTTTTAGTCTGTAATTTTAAAGCAAAGCGACCCAGTGGGAGATGTCATCACCTATTGAATGTATCTTTAATTACAGCCTGGCAACATTCCACAAACCTAAGCGGAAGCGGTTTTTCTTGCTTTTTCCATGAACTGATCTTTTAATGGGCGACTTAGCTCAGTCTTACTGTAGCCATATGAAGCTTTGAGTCTTGAGGCGCTGATGCCAAGCTGTTCAGCTGCTGAAGAAATGAACACATACTGTGGATGCCGACACTTTCTGACATTTTCACATCCAACTGCTCCACAGGGGAACCCAAACTTGTTTAAGCTGCCTGTAATTGTAGCTGTCCATTGACTACTGTAAAAAAAAATAACTTTTATTGTTAGTATTATTAAACTCCCGGGAACTTCATGTCTTATAGTGATAGCAAATCCACCTCACTGGCACAATACTTCATACAGCAGCAACCAAGGCAAATTCTCTGCTGTCCTCTGTTCACCATTACCCTCATACAATACATACACATATTCACTCTGTCTCCTCCGCACCCTTTACGTTGCCGTGACAGCTTTGTCACAAAGATGAATTTATCGTCAGCACAGCAGCCAAAACAAGTAATTTGATTGCCCCAACCACAAATTAAGTTAGTGTGATTCAATTTTCGATTTGGGCTTCTCCTGCAGCCATACATCAAGGGAGACATATTTCATTACACAGCAAAACCAGAGAGCGGCGAGGCTGAGGTGGCCCACTCCCTCCACAGGAAGACATCATGGCAGCATTATGGCATTTACTCAATACTGCTGCAGGTCCGGTCAGAACGGTGGCAGCTTCGGTGCCAATCGTCGGGCTTGTTAGCCACAGGGCAACGCTGCAACGCACAACAAGCAGCACACGCAGCTTGTTTGGCGAGCCGCCAGCCACAAGTGACAACGTGCAGGGAAAGCCATGGCTGCACAAGATTCTGTTCTGAGATCTGAACGTACTGAGCACGGTCATAAATAATGTCACCTACGCTGACAAATAAAATGAATTGAAGACTCGTCCTCTTAATCAGAACATCTGTTTTATTATCATCCCATTAAACTCCTTTGTTTTTGCCTTCACGTTGAGCTTTCCACCCCACCCTTATGACTACTAAATGGGTTTGAAGCCAGAGTGCTCCATCAGTGACTACCACCGCCGCCTCCTCCCGTTTCCGCCCACCTTTCTCCACAATAGAGCCGAGACTTTCTAATTAAACTGCTGCCTGTTCTCCTGAGTAACCAGAGTCTGAAAGCTGTGAAAGGAACATCCAGCACTTGGCAAATGACTATTGCTGGAGTGGTAATGAAATGTGTCTCCAGGTTGACCTTTTCTCTTTTTTAAATGTTATCGACAGCAGATCTTGCCCATGTGTAGATTGTTGTTGTGCTTCACAAATTACATTGCTGTTGTATTCATGAGGTACAAGAGGAAAAATACTTAAAATTAGTGAGCCATGTTTAAATACTCAGAGAGATTAGAAGATAAAGCACCCACCCATCCATTTTCTTTATCTTCTTTTTCCTCTTCGGGTCACAGCGGAGCTGGTGTTCATCTCCAGTGGTCGGTGTGTGAGCGGTGGGTTGGAGTTGCATTCAGGCCAAATAAATCCGGCCCAGATGGGACCGAGCCTGTAGGTTTTTTCTCCGAGCCTTACCTGGACCCAATGGATTACAGTAATTAGAGGGATGAACCCGGAAAAAAAACAAAAAAATGCAATTTTTTTTTTAAATTAAACTTTTACTGCTTTTGTAAGCAAATCAGTTTGACATGATAGTTTAAAAAATGGATAGGAAGTTGTAAGATTCATGTTTATTAACATTTCACCAAATGGATATTAACATGCAGAACAAATACAGGTAGTCCTCGACTTACGACGTAGATCCGTTCTCACGCGGCGTCGTAAAACGAATTTGACGTAAGTTGGAACGTACGTAAATACATGTGACGCACCCGTTTTACCAAGCGCGTAAACCGATTTTTGACGTAAGTCCATGGTGATGGCCTTCCTTTTTCTCCATGCACTGCCATTAGAAGAGTCCTCCTTGCGTTTGGGAGCCATAATGAAGGGCTAATGGCCTACTGGGATGCTAGTAACACCGTCCTCCTCCGTACAGTACTGTATTCTTCTGCCGCTGCGCCGCCGCGTTACGACGTTTAACGTCGTAAAACCGACGTAAAACTTACGGAAAACTGACGGAAAACTGACGGAAAACCGACGTAACTGCGTAACGTGAATAAGGGAGTTGCGTCATAACGTCGAAGCGTCGTAAGACGAGACCGTCGTAACCCGAGGACTACATGTATCCTAAAAAAAATTCAACTCTAACAATAGACCATTATACAGGTGAACAAAAAACATTTTTAGAGCAAAATTATTTGGAAAAATACAGAACAAGACTATTTTAATTGAACGCACTGCTCGATTCGTCTTTGGTAGATGCTGCTTCTTCCTTCACCGCAGATGACAGCAGGTGCGGAGACGTGCGCAGCAGCCGGTGATCATCTGATCCATCCATCCATTATCTTTACCCGCTTCTTCCTTCTCGGGTAGTGGGGGTCGCTGGTGCCCATATCCAGCAGTCACTGTGTGAAAGGTGAGGCACACCCTGGACAGGTCGCAATCCATTTCAACCGGCGAGTCAGCGGACGCACACGGCCGGTGACGAGTTGTCCATCTGAGCTTAACGCGACTTTTTTAAACCGACCGGTCGGACCTGCCTCCTCCTCAACAAGTAGATTAACACAATTTCATGTTGTGCATTATTTAGTTTCCTTTGATTCGCACAACCACAGACGCCTGAACCCACATGGCACAATGTGCCAGCGATCTCTTCCACAGTCTGATTGAAGTTGTGCTCTTCTTTCTTCATCCTCTCATTTTTATTTGTGCTGGATGATTCGTAAAACCGCATCAAAGCCCGAGATCGGCACGGCCCACACATTAATCACATTATAACGGCCTGGACCAGTCCTAATCCGGGTCGGTCTGGGCCAGGTTTTGGGTTCAAAATAGAAATGACAGCTCTAGGTGGGACACAACCTGAATTGGTTGCAAGTCCGTCACAGGGACACAAAGAGACATCCAACTATTCACACTCCCACTCAGACCAAGGGACTGTTTAGAGTTATCATTTAACCAAACATGCATGTTTTTGGTCTGTTGGAGGACAATGGAGGACCCGGATAAAACCCATGCATGCACATAGAGAACATGCAAACTCCACACAAAAAGGCCAGGAAGCGATCCTGTGACCTTCTTTCTGTGAGGCTACAGCCCCATACTGTTCCACCGTGCTGCCCTAGGTCATTTCCAAATGAGATATATCAGTAATGAATATAAGAGGAACTTAAGCGACACATGACACTGTAGCTCAGATTCTAAATCTCAAGATGACGAACGACTGATTTTGTTTTTCTGCTCTTGCTGCGGTTGTGACTTGCAGGGCACTCCTGCAAAACAGCATGCAGGGATTGAAATGCAAACGACAGACACTTTTTGTGTGGTGGTTGAAGCCACATATAGTTTCTGATGGAACTAAAAGTTTTGCTGTGCTTTTTAACACTGTACAGGTAAGATGTGAAACTTCAGTGCACTTGAGGATTGGAAAGCATCCAAGTTCTTGACCTCTGGTCTGAATCACAGCTTTATTTTTTATTTTTTTGCTGATGATGGAGTTCTTGGGTCTAAATAAATCGGTGACCCGATCAGCACTTTAAGCTCGAGAGATGTGGTCAACTATCTGGAAAATCAGCCACCTTTTCCTTTTTTAATGTTGTTCATGATGGAAGTGTTTCAAGGTAGTATCATAGTTATTAGCAATAATTTAACTTTATTTATAAAGTATTCTTAAATCCAGTGCAGCAAAGTGCTTGGCAAGTAAACATTACATTGACCCTAAAAAAGATTCAAAGTCAAAGTAACAAGTACAACACCTTGCTAAAGAGGATGGAGCCTTTTTATAAAATCAAATAAAAACTCACAATGGTCTTGAGTTAACTTGAAACTGACAAAATTAATATACAACTGAATAAAAGTTATCAAGAAAGTTTAATTTCTTTTGAACTTAACATAATTAATTAAAAAGCAAACCAATGAAACTGTCCTTGACAAAAAAAGATTAATTAAATTAATATTTTGTTGCACCTTTTAAGGCAAACAATCAAGTGATCTCTGCAACTCTGATACTTTTACACATGTCCACCAGTATTTTGACCCACTTGTTGGTTAATTCCTCCAGTAAACCCCTTGAGGGGTTCCTTCTCCAGCCAGCAAGTTTCAGCTTCTTCCACAGATGTTCAACAGGATTTAGATCAGGTCTCAAAAGGTCTCTTTAGATTAGTCCACTATTTTGTTCTTAGTCGTTCTTGACTGCTTTTAGCTGTGTTCTGGGTCATTACCCTGTTGGAGGACCCATGACCTGGACTGAGAACAAGCCTTTTGAAGCTGGGCAGCAAATTCAGCTCCATAATGCCTTTATAATCTGGAGATTGAGTAGATCCCTGCACAGATCCAAGACAACCAGTGCCAGAAGCAACCAAGCAGCTCCAGAACATAACAGAGCATCCTCCACTCTCCTCCTTCACTTGTGTCCCTTTATTTGCAGTTTCTTGGGTCTGTGAACAGAGAGTTGACATGACTTGTTGCCATAAAGCTCCAGTTTTGTCTCATCTTTCCAATACAATATATATTCTCACAAAAGCAATGTGTCTTGCCAATGTGCATTTTGTAAAATTCCAATCTTAAATTTTTATGATGTGGTGACCTCATTGGTTGGCTCCCATTCAGCCCAGTTTGGCTCCAACGAGATGACACTGAAAAACCTTGACATTGGAGTCATCTAATGTCTTTTGGACGTTACGTGCTGTTTGGTTACCATTTGTATTATCCATTTAGTCAGTTTGTCATTAATTTTCCTCTTGCATCCAAGTTAAGGGGGGGACCTGAATAATATGTGCAGTTTTAGTCAAAGGGACATCAAGTTGCTTGAAGATTATTTTTCAAACTTTAACATGCTTGTCAAGAAATTTATTTTTAAACTCTCTAGACAACTCCTCTGTAGTCCATGAGAAATGTGGTACACAATATGATACCAAACACTGATTGTTTTTTTTAATTTTTTTATTTTTTACCTGGATTATTGAGCATGAACTTTGATGTTTTTAACCACTTTGGCTGTGGCTGCCTCATAGCAGTTGAAGGGGGAGAAGTTGGACTCCAGAAACCATCTTATCACCAGCAAACTGGTTGGTTCACTATGGGAGTGCGCGATTAAGGGTGGCTGAGTGGTTAGAGCAGTGGCCCTCCAATGCAAGAGTTGGAGGTTTGATTCTACCAGCAGTCACATGTCAAAGTGTTCCTGGGCAAGACACTGAACCCCTCATTGCCTCCAGTGTGTCCCATCAGTGTTTGAATGTGATGAAGCACTGATTAGTTGCTTTAGAATGATTTGTTCAATTAGTTTTGTAAATAACAAGCAGAGTGCTGTATGAATGGGTTAGTGTGGGCACAGGTTGTAGTGTAATGTGCTTTGAGTGTCTTGACAAGATGAAAATGTGCTATAAAGTACAGTCCACTTACCATTAACTTATGGCTGTGGCTGAGAGGTTAGAGCAGTCGTCCTCCAATGCAAGAGTTGAGGGTTCGATTCCACCAGCAGTCACATGCCAGAGTGTCTCTGGGCAAGACACTGAACCCCTCATTGCCTCCACGTGTGTCCCATCAGTGTAAGAATGTTATAAAACATTGATTATTACTTGTAAATCTATAGTAGAGTGCTGTATGGGTAAATGAAGGTGCAGATAAAGAGCTTTGAATATCTTGATGGTAGACAAGCACTATAAGTGCAATCTACTTATGGGACTGACTTTGTTGTGGCTCCTCAGACTGATGAAGTCCTTTGGATGAAAGATGAAATGTTTAAATAAATAAAGAAAGAAAGAAACCATCTAGATGACCTGACTTAACTTTGTTGGATTGTTTTCCTGGATTATTGAGCATGAACTTTGATCTCACAAGGATTACTTCCATACATCTATCCATCCACTTATCCAGGATAGAACACTCTCCAGCTTCTCCTGGGGGCTCCCAGGGCATTCCCAGACCTGAGAGGGTACATAATCCCTCCAGTGAGTTCTGGGTCTTCCCCAAACCTCCTGTCTGTGAGTCATGCCAGGAAAACCTCTAAAGGAAGGCGTCCAGGAGGCATCCTCATCAGATGTCTGAACCAAATCTACTCATTCCGTTAGATGTGAAGGAGCAGCACCTCTACTCAGAGCTCCTCACCGATTATGGATCTCCTCACACTATGCTTAAGGCCAACCTGTGAAGAATGCTCATTTCAGCTGCTCGTGTCTAGGCTTTTGTTCATGGTCCATATACCTCATGAGGTGAGGGTTGGAATGCCGACAGACCAGTGATTTAAGAGCTTTGCCAGTCGACTCAACTCTTTCTTCACCACAGCTGGATGATGTAATGCACTCATTACTGTGGGTGAGGCCCCAATCCCGTTATCCATCTTCCACTGACTACGTTTTACCCTTTGAACAGGCAAACTGACTGAATTCAAGAGTGAAGACATCTGTGATGCTAATAACAACAAGACAGTTTAACATGTCCCTATGGTCAAAGTATTTATCCTTTTTGTCTAGGCCAGTGTTTTTATTACGTCGTTCCAGAATTCAAAAGCACCGTCAGACGTTCATTTGTTGATTTTCAGAAGTCTCTTATCCTTTTGTCTAACATGAATGAAATGATCATTCAAATCCAGAGCAAGTCAACTGGTAACGGATGATCCACAAACCAAAGATGATGATGAAGCGCTTTATTTACAGGTGGTGTAGATTTCCTGAGGGCTTGAGCGTGGACCTGCAGTCAGACGATTATGACTAAATCTTGTGAGTTCAGGAAGCAGGAGGTGGAGAGATCTGAACGCTGGTCGAGTCTCACTTGGTCTGTTGTATCTTTTATGTCTGGAGCATATATGGAGACGCAGGAGCAACCAGGAGATCCACTGTGGTGAGAGGTAAGTGCAGGTGAGGAGAAAGTGGCAGGCTTGGGCTAAAAGGCAGTTTTTTTTTTTCTTTGAGCTGAGGTCCATCCAGGAAGGTGTCCACAAAGACAATACAAGAAAGTAACAGGAACTCAGGACTGGAGACATAGTTCAAAAGATTAATACAAAGTTTCATTAGGAAGAACTCACTGTAGATATCACAAACACCATAAGGGATGTAACGCTCCAGTGATGAGAAGCTGACACCCATGGTCTTAAATACTGGAGCGCATCAGCTCAGGATGGGAAACAGCTGGAGGTCGTTAGTGTCACCCTGCCACTCAGGATGCTGAAAAGGGAGGTTAGTGCAGGAAACAGGGATCAGTAATAAATCTACCCAGGAAAGAGAGAGGGTTAATTAGAGATTTAAATAGAAATAAGAGTAAATTGGATGTTAGGGAGTTATTTCAGAGACCATCTGGGGATGTAGTTTTAAACAGTATTTTTAGTTTTCTAAGACGAACGGGCACTTTAGATAGAATATAAAAACATCTGGTCCATACTCCAATCTGGAAGGTGGCGGTAATGCACATACAAGTTGTTTGCCAACCTCCATAAAACAGCAAAAAGAAGAAGAAGAAGAAACAGGGATCATTAAATTGACTGTTTTAGCTCATTTTAATGACCTTTGTAGGTTTTTACAGCCTTATACATCCATCCATTATCTTTTACCTGTTTCTTCCACTTTGGGTCGCGGGGGTCACCGGTGCCCATGTCCAGCAATCATATCAATGTGTTAATAGAAATGTGAAAAAAAAAAAATCAATTTTCATTGGATCGTTGTCATGTAAATGGCCTAAATGTGCATTTAAAGGTGACCCAAAATGATGTTTTAGTGTGGACGCAAGACTGAAAACACTTTCTCATATTCACAAAGATTGCTCCTATGTGGAGAAGTCCTAAGACAAAAAGCTCTTTTCAGTCTTTTTCTTCTGTTTCACTGCTCAAGGATAACTTCACTCCAAAGTCTTTTTGTAGAAAATCAGAATCATCTATAAAAATACATTTATTGACCAAACCCTTCAGTGTTTTTGATCCCTGTTCCACAGGTCGCACTGTGAGGTGAAGTCGGACCAGTGCAGAGAAAATCATTTCTAAGATCCGTGAGCTGAAGAGAAGCCCATATTTCCTCCACAGTAGAAGCAGCCAGCAGGTAAGCTGTCGCTCCTTCAGGCCTCATGTAACGAGTCAAATTTATTGGCCACACTGAATCATTTCTCCAGTAAAAGTGTGAATTATAAGGATTGCTTTTTGATGATCTTCTACAGCAATTTAAAACCTATATGTCTATGTAAGAGCTGCAGGAATGATGGGTGGTAATTTAATCTCTGCTCTTGAAATTGCACTTTCACGGAGACAGAAAAGGGAAAAGGAAGAAGCATAGGGCACGAAGGCGACTCACGGGTCGTCCTTTTGTGTTTAACGTGACTTGAATCAGAGCTGCCGATGAATTACTTGTGTTTTTGTCGTCAGAAATTAATTTTTAAATAGATAGTGAAGAAAGGTGCTTATCAACACTCCGCTGCGTTGGTGCACCCAGCAACACAAACTTACAGTATTTAGTTGTGTGAACACTTATGAAGCATTCAATCTATTGATCCATTTTTATTCCGTATCTTTCACTTTCCACAGTTTTTGTGCTATTTAAAAACTTATAAATCAAAAATGTTCAGCTCTTTCAGGACAGTCCTGCTATGACTTTTAGTATTGATGCAACTTTAGCTTTTTGAAATATTTAGCCTTTTTTGACACTTTTTTTCCTCATAGAAAATGAATTGAGCTCATTTTACATTCTTCAAATCTTAGGATCTGTTTACAACCTTTTACTGCTCCTTTCACATTTTGTTCTGGTTCAGCTTCTTTCAGCTTCCTTGTGCAAATTT
>JARVLU010000103.1:28927239-28942975 GCA_031762415.1 Simpsonichthys santanae | reverse complement strand
ATATATATATAAGCATTTTAAACCCTTCCCACACTCTTGCAATATTCTAAACAATGTTTATAAACTCTAAACGCTCTAATAAAGCACAGAAAGTCATGATTTCTGCTCCCTGCATCTGCTGCTCTTAGCCACCTGCAAGCTCTCTTGGCCACGCCCACTTCTCCACTCTGCATGGTGAACAGCAGATCCGCTGCAGCAGGAAGATTATCCTGCAATATTTGCTGCACAAAGGTGCAGGATGTGCTATACAATTCATTTAAAATAAACATTTCATGCCAATCGTGCGGCTCATCCATCAATCAGCCAAATGTGTCATGTTCAATCTTATTTTGAAAAACCAGTTGAGAGCGAGTCCATGATAAATGAACCACAAAGTAGAGAGGGACTGCTGTACAAGATTCGACCAAAACGACTATAATTCTATAATTCGATGTCTATTAAGATGTTGGCTTTTAAAAAGGCAGGCAATATTTATTACTTCAAGAAAATGCGTGGCCTTTAATTCTGTTGCGTTTTAACTTTGAACATTTTCTTTTTAGGCTTGAAAGATTAATTTTTTTAATTATTATTATTATTCTCAAAGTTAGATAGAAAATGTTTTCCCTTTTCCTCAGATAACATTAGCAGCAATGTGAAGACAAAGCATTCTGCTGTTATTAATGCACACAACCATGAAAACCTTGAATTTAAGAAGTTTATTATCTGTGCATCGCTCCACAGAAATTAAATGACATTTAATTTATTTATTCATATATTATTAAATGTGAACTAAAATGCATCTCGTTCAGGATAAAGCTTCTAATTAAAGCTGGCATTACAATCATAAGATGAATATGTTGTTCTGCAGGGACTTAACTGCATCATACTCATTACACCCCACACTCCTTGCACCTGTAACTCCCTCTAAGCTCTTTGCCGTCAGCCTCCTCGCCCTGTTCGTGTGTGCAGCACAGCCGGGTCACTTCAGCCTAAACTGCTAATGGAGTTTGTATATGCAGACCGCTTTCCTCTGCCAGCTATCCATTAATATGAATCACTCTCTTGAGGCCACATCCACCCCACCCCTTTCCGAAACAGGCTGGTAATTTGTCTTCACTAGTGAGCCGATGAAAGGTCTACATATGATATTCTCTGAGGTGGATGGAGCAATTGAAGGGGGGCCAGGGGGGCCGTGTCATGAGTTGGCTTTCAAACACTTGACAGGAGGAGAATGTGCGTTTGAATTTCAGGGTTAAACAGCGGCAGTATTGTGTGCCAGATGTGTGGAGACATATAAAAGACAGACTTGGTGGAAACTGACTAGTCAGACAGAATTTAAAGAGAAATTGTTCCGATCATTTGGAAAGGTTATGAACAAATATTGTCTTACCTGTTGCAGACTGCTCTGTGAACGACAGTTTGTGAAGTTTAATTCTGACTGGACTGATGAGCGAACAGTTTCAGCGAGGTTAATGCCATTTTACACAAGTCTCGACACACCCATCAGTTTATAACTGTGTTGATATTCTGGCAGAAAAAGTATTAAAGGTTCAACATTCTTTGAATAAATGCCTCTTCCTCCTTTATTTATATAGTGTTAGACAAATATCATCTTATAATAAGGAAAAAACAAAGTTGTCATCAATTTGGTTAAACTGTGAAAATAATTTCATGCTTTAACTTTCAATTCAATTCAGTGGAACAATAAGATCTGTAATATAAAATGGAGCTAGGTTGTTGAGGGCTTTGTAGGTCAGAAGTAAGATTTTGAATTCAATTATGGGTTTGACAGGGAGCCAATGAAGAGAAGCTAAAACTGGAGCAATATGATCTCTCCTACTTAACTGTTTTTCTGCTATTTCAGCTGTTGTTTAGCTGTTTTATGCTAATTTTAGCTTTTATCGCTACTGTAATTATACTTTTTTGCACTAATTTTGAAATATTTCTGCTTAATTCAGCAAAAGTATGTCCTCTCTACTTCCTTCTGTTAATTTGTATCATGATTGGCTTCCGTGTGTAGAACCCATGTGCAGGAAGATGAGGAGATTTAAGGAGGAGACATGGAGGGATGACGGGACAAGGACAATCCAGAGATACTGACAAGACACCAAGGGACTGAATATATACAGACACTAACGGGGTGAAATGAAAGGCACCTGCGGTGATTAGGATCAGACACAGGTGCGACAGTGCTGGAACACAGGAGGAGAAATGCTGAGGGGGTGACAGGCAAACATGAAGAAAAAACAACATGTATAACAAGACCCCAGAAACCCTGAAATTTAAACTTCTTTCTGCCTTTATTTATTTATTGCTACTTTTCAGCTTTTTTATACAAAATAATATATATATATAATTTTTGTTTTCAAATAATTCCACTTTTTATGCTCATTTCTGCTTCTTTCACCCTAATTGGGAAAAATTGTGCTCTGTCCACTTTCTTCTGGTAACTAAAAGCTTCTTTCTGCCTTTTCAGACATTTCTTGCAAATTTCAGCTTTTTCAGATAATTTACAATTTTTTTTTGCTCATTTCTGCTCATGGGCAGCACGGTGGCACCGTTAGAGCTGCTGCTTCTCAGCGAGCAGGTTACCTCGGTGCAAATCCCGGTCCAGGGGTCTTTCTGGGTGGAATATGCATATTCTCTCCGTGCATGCGCGGGTTTTCTCTGGGTACTCCAGTTTCCTCCCACAGACCAAAAACATGCATGTTAGACTGAGTGGTAACTAAATTATAGGTGTGAGTGAGAGAGTGAGTGGTTGTTTGTCTCTGTGTCCCTGTGATGGACTTGCGTCCCGTCCAGTGTGTCCCCTGCCTCTAGCACAGCGATAGCTGGACATGGGCACCAGTGACCCTCGCGACCCTAAAGGAATAAGCGGGTAAAGATAATGGATGGTTGGATTTCTCCTTATTTAAACTGAATTCAGCAAGTAGGTGTTATTTCTGATTTCTTTGGATAGCTTAGGCTTGTTCTTCCATTTCAGCATGTTTTTAGCAAACTTCAGCTGTTTTTCAGCAAATAAGCATTCACACTGCATTTTCTCAGGAAATGCAATTTTTCTTTCTAGTTCTTCATAAACTCGTCACAGATGTTAAAATAAGGGCTGTCAGGCTGCACCGCTTGCTATGATTATTTACCTTTCCTTAATGTTTCATCTTTGCAACATCATAAAGTGACATTTAAAATACACATATCAAAACAAAAGCTGTCTTTTTTTATTTTATTTTGTGGCTTCACGAGTTAGAAAGTCCTTCAGTTGTGACATTGAAGTCCTTGAAACTTCAATTTGATCATTTTCAGAGGATGAGTACTACACATGAATTTTGTCCCATTGACAATGCTCGACAGTAGCCTGGAGAAGAGGAAAAATCTAAACGCCTACACCCACACAACAAATGCCAGCGCAAGGTAGTGTGTCGCCCGAAGCGAAAAGAGAACAGTTATTGTTGGACTCTTTTTTTTTTTTTTTTTCTATTCCAAATGAAGAAGAGCTGCAAAGCTTACAGCTTACACACTAAAATACACAAACTGCATGACCTGTAGGTCAGAGAGGCTTGCACCATTTCTTTCAGCAGTTTCCTTTCCTTTCTTTTTTTTTTTCTGGTTCTGGTGGCCCCCCTCCAGCTATGTCCTTTTTGTTCCAGCATCAGCCAGAGCAAAAGTTGGTGGGTGGGTTGTGTGTAGTCCTGCCGGTGTTGCTGTGAACACAAAAACATCACAGTCAGTTTGCACCGCACATATTTGAAATGAAGCCATATGACACCAAAAAAAGCTCTCGTTTTTACATGAAAAGATAGAACGGTGCACCTTTGGAGCAAAAACTTTGCTGTAAAATATAAATACAATGCACTGATTTTAACTATCCCAAATTACTGGATTCAAGGCTCAACACAAACGTTCAAATATGCAGGAAATTCACGAGTTGTCTGAAGGATGCGATGCAAGATTTTATAACAGCTCAGCCATGGATGCCTCAGTGTTCACAACAAACCATCAAATGGTTAAAACGCATGTCGCCATGGTCACTGCTGCAGCTCGTCTGACCAGATACACATAATGAGCTCCTTTCCAAAAGGCGCTGCAACAAGCACTGCTTCTCTCGGTGCTTTTGTTTAGCGGAAGCATTCAAAGAATCTGGCCTCAGCTTTGCTTGTTTGGTTTATTATTGTGTCAGCGGCTTCGGATGTTGTCAGTCCATTAAATGGATGTTATCAGTTGTTATCATCTCCATTTGTATCAATCAGACTGTCCCTCCTGTACCTCCTAACAGGTGCAAAGTTGCGTTATTATCGTAATTTTCACTGTTAAGAGGCAGAGTGTGACGTGTGCAAACCAGGAAGTGTGGGTTGGTTTTTTTTTTCGGCTTACGTCACCCGTTTTCTAAACGTATCCTTACACCTGACCAAGATGGCCAAACCTAAACTTAACCACCTTGCCCTTGTGCCTAAACCTAACCTTATACCTGTCCCAGAGGACAAAACCTAAACTTAACCCCCTTACCGTTGTGCCTAAACCTAACCAAGACCTGAAACATAACACGAGACCCTTTACTCTAAACCTAACCATGCAAAGCTATGTAGCGCTAAGCTAACAACGTAACTTTGAACGTACTAGGAGGTAGAGGAGGGGCATTTCGACCGCTACTTATGGGGCTGATAATGAGTAATAATGGCCATTGAATGGTTGATAACATTCGAAGCGGGTGATTGTGTCCACATGAGAACAAAGACTGAATCTTAGGTGTGCTGCTAAAAATGCCCTGTAATGTTATTTATGTCAAATGGTGTTAAGCTGTATTAGTTTAGACTCTCAGTCATCAACTTTTCAAGGTGACTGGGCTTGTTTTATTGATTTCCGAAGGCATTTTATGTCTCGTCTTCAGTGCTTTCAATTCAAACGTAAGAATAAAGAGCTACTTCCGGTCTTTTGGGCCTGCAGTGAGTTGCTTTGACCTAAAGGTCGCATGTCACTGGACGGCAACTGGTCAAGTCCGTTCAAACTTGACTCACTATGCAAGAAAACGTGCTGCTCATCTTAAAGTCTTGAATTTATATCTACAGAATCTTTTGCAAGTAGAGTTTATGCCCAGGGAGATGCAATGTTTAGATAAAAGTGGTCTGTACTGTTGAAATCACCTTCATTATACACTGCAGCCGGCAGCACATGTTTACCCTAAATAAAATGCATATTAAGTGAAGTAAACTAGGTTGTTTCGTGAATGGTAAGTTTTTGTGCTGAAGGTCCTGAAGGATGCATCCATTTACAATATACCCTGGGTAAGAAGATTTAAAAAAAAAAGTTCTTTCTATTACAGCAAGGTTCTGGTGAGAAAACTAAAGGTCGTCAGAGAGATGTTTGCTTCTTCAAAATGTGCTAAAAATGGATGGTAGATAGTCTGAATTGGACCACCGGCCTCGCTGTGATGCACGCATCAGACAAAAAGAGTCCAGCTTTTATGTTTCTCTGGCCCACCTCCAGGCTTCCATCCACATGTCTGCTTGTGAACTGACAGTGCTGCTGTGACATCCTCTCTTTGTCTCCTCTGGGATAACATATTGTAGATGGCCTCCTTTGCCTTTGGATGTTTCCCTACATTCAGAAAATAACCGATGCTCAAACAGCGTGTGTATCCCTGCCAAACACACACACACACGCAACACACTGTACATAGAAGTTACACTCGATAAGCAAATATACACGTTACTCCTGTTTCATTCACAGGTTTTCAATTTATCAAGACGAAAAGAAAAATGTGCTTCGTCGGGTTCCCCTCATTTGTTTGTCGGAGGATGTGGCTCGATCATCAGTCTGGAGGAGATAGCGTGTGGACTGATGCGGAAAATGTATTGAAATATGTGAGATTGATGGAGATGTTCACAAAAGAGGGAACAGTCCCGAACTTCCCTTTTCACTTCCTCATATTTGTTATTATAGGTGTCGCGTTATTGTCCGGAAACTTTCTGCCAGTCTGGCGTTCATATACAGAATTTAAAAAAAAGCAACACAGCTGCTTTTTGTTTTCTGTTTGTTTGCTCTTGTGCTGCCATCATTTATTAAAAGTGTGCTTTTGTGAATTTGGGCTTCTGTTGTCCTCGTCTCTCTTCGGTCTGAGACCCGAAGTGTTTGCGGCCCCTTCTGCTGTCACTTCCAGCTCAGCCCGCTCCCCTATTTGAAGTTCTGTCATCGCCTGGCTTTGAACTGCCACTTATGTTTTAGCCTACATGCTGCTTGTCTCCGGAGCTTTGTCTGGTGTGAAATTGGCTGAGTCACAGGCCACATTTCAGCTCAGGGTTTTTATAATAAATACTGGACACATTTAAGCAGGCTCAGCAGCCCCTCTGTCTCAAAACTGTAACGCTTTTGATCTCTTTAGATATTTTCTGTGTTTTTTATTATTATTTATTTTATTTTTTTTAATTCAAATGTTAATTTTGTAGCATAAAGTGCAGAAGTTATATTAAATTGTTTTGGTTTTAAATTTTCTATTCCACTTTAGAAGCATTATAGGCACTTTGCAGGTTAGGATCAGCATAGTTGGAAACAATCTTTTTAATTACAGTACAGTATTATGTGCTCTGCTTGCTTAAAATTTGCAGGCGATACTTGACTTTGAAAAAAAAACTGCAAATCAAACATTACTTTTGAGATTTGTGTATCCCTTTGTTTTACAGTTTCTATCATTTTGATTCAAAATGTGAGTTTGTTTCAGTTTAAGTTCATTAAACTATTTGTTTTAATTAATTAAAGGCATGAATGCATATCACCGCTGCTTCTCATGCCAGAATTTTAACTTTATCTTGTGATGAGACATGAGAAAGTTGAAGTTGTTTGGGCAAACATTTAAAATAAGACTACCATATTTTCTGCTGTACACTTCGCTCCGCCCTGTAAGTCACATCAGTCCAAATACGTCTAATAAAGTGGAAAAATCCATAAATAAGTCGTTTCGCCGGTTTGCTCTAAATTATAGTAAAGGTGTGTCTCTGTTGAACTTTTACTTAATAAATGCACTTTGACGTCAAATCAGCTGCATTTCAAAAGCCGATACTTCGATCTCTTTGGCGTATAAGTCGCAGGTCATGCAAATTATGAAAAAAGCAGCTTATAGGCTGAAAAATAAGGTATGCACAACTTCATGTAATACTACAAGATTTCATGTTCAGAGGAAAGATTCTCAGCTACTACCATACAAATCTTAGCCTAATATCTTTAAAACTGTCTGAATTAACCATTTTTTCTGCTTGCCAAGATCAATAGTTGCAGGAGCCATCTTTATTTGGAATGACTCCAAAAGTTTATTAGATTTAGAGGTCCATTCAGTAATTATTTCCTAAATGTTTCATCAAAATCAGTCCTGTCATTCCTGAAATTTTTGCCCACAAAATGCGTTCATGTACTGCAAATATTTATAGCTAAACTTTGAACAAAATCTGTTAGCCTTTAAATTATGTATTAGGAATCAATCTCAGCTACAACCACATCAAATTCCAGTTAAGTTTCTATAAACTTAATTGATATAAAGCCATTTTAGTGTTTGTTGTGGCTGCCATTTTGAATCAGGTTGATTGCAAATGTTGATCATCTTTAGATGTACTGAACACTTTCTTCAAGTTTCATTAATATCTGTTCAGTAGTTCATGAGATATTAAAAACACACAGAGATACATGCAAAATCTTTATCATCTGCCTTTGCCTTATGGTAGTGGCCAATAAAATATTACATTAATTACAGCAAACATTAAATCTGGATTTATTTTAAACATTTAGCAAACACAATGTTTACCGCAACAAACACACATCAGTAAATCACGATCTGCGTTTGTTAAAACGGAAATGGAAGTTGAGGTTACAGAAGTTTTTATTTCCAAAACATTTGCTAAAATGAACAGATACGGTGAATCCTGTTGCCTTAATGTTTAAAAAAATAATAATTGTTAGAAATGTGCAGATTTGAAGACTTAAAGAACACTTTATAAAACAATTTTTGTTTTACTTTTGTAATAAACTGTCCCTGTCCCATATTATTTACCCTGTTGTTTTAAAGAATCCGGTCAGCAGATGCTCGGCCGTTCTGTAGCTGCCCCTCCAGAAACAAAGCTTCAAGCACAACCAGATGCTTCAGGACTAATCCGCTTCTGTTCCTTGGAGACGGCGTCCGAGTCTGATGCTCTGCTGCTTTTGTACATCAGGCTCATACTCTGAGAGAAAAGCACCCTCTCTGCGTCTTCAGCAAAGCTCCAGCTTTGCTTGTTAGCCTAAAAGCAGCAGCCGCTCTAGTGGGCGGTAATCGCTGTGGGACTCCAGCAGATGAAACCAGCCACATCCTGTGCAGGAGGGCACTTGTCAGAAGAGACCCCTGGAGAGAGATTTTTAGTCACCGCAGTGATAGCGCAGCTCCTGTGTCCTTAACAGCAGGGTGGGCTGCTGGTGACAGTTTGTGGCTTGAGGTGCCACCAAAAAAAAAAAAAAAAAAAAAAAAGCAATTGCTGCTTCCCCTTTAGCGCTGAGCAAACAAGCTGTCTACTGTTTTCTTGTGGCTACAAATATTTCTGACTTGCATTTGTGCCTCAGCTGATATATTTAAAGCGTGCAACACGAGGCATATCGTATGTGCTTTGATCCTGAAGTGTTCGTGATAAGGAAGGGAATTAATTGAATCCCTTAATACGCCAATCTCTGCTGGCACGTTTTCAAAGATCCATGTTGTGCACCTCACTCGAACTATTTATGCACGGCGCTCGGTGTTTACAAGCGGCGATGAAACGGGGGTGGGGGGGGCCACCCCAAGCTTGGAGACACGGAGCATGTGTTTAAAAATGCGCCGCAACACGAGCAATTAGCTCTTGTTCCCTCTTCTTATCTGAGGATCTCCCTCGTCCGTGGTGCCAGTGGAGGAGATGAAAACGCCGTGGATGTCCTTGGACTTCCTGTCTCGTAAACGCCGGAGGTGAATGAGCGCTGTTTACCTGAGAACGGCAACGCTTCGTCTCTCGCTCGGTCGGTCCCTTGGGGCCAAACTCACCTTGTTACCCTTTTAATTAGTAGCAGCAGTTAATAGTGCCGGCCACTTCTGCCGCCTCAGCGACTTTGAGGCTCACACCGATCGATAGCGAACACTTGGACTGAGACAGGAAGACAAGGGGACGAGAAGGGGCTCGTGCTGTGGGAACAGTTGTGACCTCTTCTGGGACTAAAAACCAACATTATTATTGTTTTTTTTTTTTTTTTTTTTTTTTTATTAGGGCATGTGTAACAATCACATCCCACCCTCCCACCCCTTTTTTTTTTTGTAAAGTCAAAAGAATAATAAGGAACCTTGTGCACATTACTCACTTCTCCTCTCCCCCATTTCCTCTCCCTCTGAAAATGAATGTAATCAAAAAGCTAAGGGTTTGCTTGGCATATTCCATTGTGCCCTTATAAGCTTTTATCCCCTCCAACCACTCGCCTCGCGCTCATTTCTTTTCTTGTTTTGATTTAAAGATGCAGTGGAAGTACTTAGCATTTAGATGACATGCTGCGGGAGAGAGGTGTGATGGATCAGCGCCTCTTCACACGACTGAATTTCTTTGAGGGTCCCAGAGTCGGTTCTGCCGGCGAGACGGACGGATCGACAGAACGTCAGGCCAAGCGGGCAGTGGAATACCAAGTCCCCTTTGCGAAAAGGGCCTGGCATGGCTGGAGAAGGGGAGGGGTGGAGCGCGGCTGGGAATGCCAATGCACTGCCCAGACAGCCGTCTCGCCCGTGGCGCCTCTGATTGGTTAAACACACCATTAGCTCTCTGATTATAATTAGCCGAGTCATTATCTACAGAGAAGTGGCTCGTTCATTGTATTAAGAAGGAGAGGAAGCGGTTTTCTTCTTCTGGTCGAGGCGAAGACAGTACATATGTTGTGCCCTCTGAAAAAGAAATCAACTGAATTACAGTTTGACACGAAGCTTTAAAGCTAAAGTGAGAAAATCATGGTGCTCTTAAAGAAAAGAGATATTCCTCTCTTTGTATTTTAGATGATGAAGGGACTATTATGCACTCATATTTTCTGGATGAAGAAAGAAGCAGCCTAAAGCTCATAAAACCAACTGGAGGACAAATTAACCTTCAGTTTTTTTGTGTCTCCTTATAATATAAGTGAAAAATGTGCCACCTGTGCTTTTAAATGGTCACGTCCTGCTCTGTACTGTATCTAATGCTAAATTACGTGACGAAAGCTTAAATAAATCTTTGTGATGACTCTGTTCCATCGAGCCTGAACCTCTGTTTTTGTCTTTCAGCCTTTGCCCAAGGAGCCGTCGTAGGATGCAGGAGAAAACAGCAAGTATGACTTTATTCAACTATTTCATTCCAATTTGCATGCAGAAATCAAAATTTGATTTGATTTATTTGAACATAAAATAATTTATGGAACCTCTCATAAAGTTGTCATTGAATGTGCATGGACAGTTAACTTTTGGTGTCAAACAAACTGAAGATGGCCACTATGGCCAACTGACAAAAACAAAACACAAAGATGGCCGTGATGCAGCCAGTTTTACAGACACTGAGCTAAAATCAGATGTAGCATTAGCTGAGCATCATCCATAACACCAACTTTGAGGAATTGACACTGTGCAGTATTATTACCGTATTTTTAGGACAGTATAAGGCACAGTTAAAATCCTTAAATTTCTCCAAAATTGACAGTGAGCCTTATAATTCGGTCGCCTTATGTATTAATTCTACCTCAAACCAACTTTATGTGGTGCAGGTGCTCAAAAATCTGTCAAAATGAACTTGTTTCACTTAACTACCCATTAGTTCCTGATTAGTTCATCTTCATTTACAAGGTAACTAACAAGTAGTCCCCTAATTAGACTTAGCCGTGTGTTCCCCAGTAAATATTGGTTAACTACCCATTAGTTCCTGATTAGTTCCTCTTCATTTACAAGGTAACTAACAAGTAGTCCCCTAATTAGACTTGGTCGTGTGTTCCCCAGTAAATATTGGTTAACTACCCATTAGCTCCTGATTCATTTCAGATGCG
Source organism: Simpsonichthys santanae (assembly GCA_031762415.1). Lineage (NCBI taxonomy): Eukaryota > Metazoa > Chordata > Actinopteri > Cyprinodontiformes > Rivulidae > Simpsonichthys > Simpsonichthys santanae. The sequence continues at coordinate 28,931,974 of JARVLU010000103.1, read as the reverse complement.
TTCCCTAGTTAAGCAATTTTTTTTGTACCTTATTGCAAAGTGTTGCCTAAAATTTAAACTGCAACATCTTCTGATTTGATTACACCAAGTCAGAAATAAAATTGAGAAGCCTCTGCATAAAGTGTCATTTTAATGCCCGTTGTCTAATCAACGCTGTAAATTTGAGAGTACCGGTAAATAAGAGCCTTGGAACTGCCTCAGTTGCAGGTTTGACCATCTTGTTGCCTCAAGAAATAAACCACTGCAAAAACTGACATCTATTTTAGCCAAACTTTTCAACGGATGCATCACGTTGTATTTCTCCAGACAAAACAGGAACAGGGCCTTTTAAAGTGAAGGAGGTTAGATACAGTTCATGTTGGAAGAAAATCACAGTGGAATTGTCCATTTCTCAGGATGCATTCACTTTGATGTATCGATGGAGTAAAAAAAAAAAAAAGAAGAAGGAAATTGCTGCAGTTATTGGCAGTTTTAAAATATATAAGGACTGAAACTAAAAAGCTCTCCTGTGGTTTCATCAAAGGTAGAAGCTTTTTTTTTTTAAAAAGATCCAAGTTTTTGTCCAAGATGGACGGAAGTTAGAACACAATTTGTGGAAAATGTTTTTAAATGAACACTTTCTAAGTAAACTAACAGATCGGTGAAATTAGGGTGCTTTGCATGACAAGATTGCTCCAAGTCGATCTTCTTTTATTAAATCTTGCTCGGTCTTGAACAGGGTATTGTTACTCTCCTGACAGGTAAGCTTCACTTCTAACATTCAGGCTTTTTCCCTCTAAAACACAACGAAAAGTGCCGAATATTAAAGTGAAACCGTCTCCTGAGAACGTCGTCTATCTGCTAAGTTTTTTTTGGTTGTTGTTCTGCAAAACCACAAGCTTTAGGAATCTTCATGCCTTACGTCTCATTGCCAATATTCTAAGATTGATTTTCCCTCCTCCACTGAGAAAACAAAATGAATCACGCACAATTACCAAGGACAGGGAGAAAAGGGGGATTGGGGGAGTCATAAATATTTATTTGCCAGCCCTGGAAATTTGTGCAATTCTGTGCGGATTTGCCAACTTATACTTAAGTGTCTGAATGATTTATATGGGCAGTCCTGGGGTGCTGCATTTGTCTACTGTCACCCTGAATCATTTATGCATTAATGTTTATGGATTCATGCATATAACATATTCATGGCAGATTCCTATTACCATGGGTTTTCTTGATCAAGAGAGGCTAAATGAAGTCATTAATGTCAGGATATGACTGAAGGGACATGAGTCTCACGTAGGCAGCAGGATTATAGCCACATACAGAAATCTTGCCCTCAAACACAGAAGTCAAAGCTTCTTGTGAGACAAATCTGGTAAATATTTAATATTATCTGGAATATTATTAAAAGAATAGCAGAGGGGCAAACAGACGTGTCTCACCGGCAGCTCAAATTTCGTAAATTCTGTACATATAGTAGATTAAACCGGTTTAATCTTTAATTGAATGAAATAAAATAGAATAAATAGAATAAAAGAGAATAAGCTGTATTGCCATTGCACTGCCTGAACAATGAAACTGAAGGTGCCTCAACTGGCAGTGTTTTATAGCAATAAAAAGAGGGAAACAGTGAGACAACTACACATATACACAACGATTCATACAAAAAAAAAAAAAAAACATAAATACCAAAAACACAGACATACTGATCAGAAGAATACTTGTGAGGTAGTAAAAGCAGACTGCGGACAGATATTTCACACCCTGTTGTCGACCAAACATATAAGGAATATTGCACTTGGGGAGTTTAATGGATATTTAGAGTCCAGATGGTCCATGGGAAGAAGCTGTTTTGAGTCTGTTTGTGTGGAGGAGCTGTGCGCACCAATCCTTACAGACTGAAGATGGTTTGTGAGGGAGTCCTTGATTCTAATGCAGCCAGCTTGTCCACCAGGATGTCTGTCAGTAAAGATAGCATTAAAAGCTGAGCTAAAGTTGACAAAAGCATAGTGACAGAGGACTTATGGAGATCTAAGTGGGTCATAGCAGTGTGGAGGGCAGTAGAGATGGCATCATCAGTAGATCTATTTGCTCTGTATGCATATTGATGAGGATCAAAGGCAATGGTGAGGCAGTCCTTGATGTGCTGTGCCAACAGTCTCTCAAAACCTTTGTCAGAATCAGAACAAGCTTTATTATCATTGCAACAAGATGCAGCTAGAACATGTACGTACAGTCGTCCGAAAGATGGACGGAGTGTACGAAGCTGCAGCTACACTAAGCGCGGCCTTCTTGTCCTTTTTCAGAATAATAATCTTAGATAGGAAAAGGGGGAGAACCGTGAGGGTAGATAGGGGTATTACAAAAAAGATTTTTCACATATTGTCTATCAGGACACAATTTGAGACATAAAAAAAAAACTCTACCAGCAAGCACAATTAAAAACAGATTACATACGCATTTGAGGTCGAGGTGGTGAGATTTGTCCATGAGCATTCTTTCAGATCGCCCACAGGTCTGATGATGTTCAGCCAGCAGTTCTGATAAGCTTGCACAGAAAGTTCTCGCAGGGGTGAGATAGATGAAGCTTATTGTCCTTGGTTACTCATGACCCAGGAGAAATTTGATAGTCGGTCCATTTCCAAGGCTGGCGGGGAGTCAGATTCAGATAAGCTTAATTGTTGATTTTCTTCAGGCAGACAGATTTTTTTTTCTTCAGCCTTGAGTCCATCTGGACGTTCTGTTTCCGAAATGGCCTAATTGTGGGAATCCATTCCACTGATCCATGCTATGAGTCTCCCTCAAGGTTGAGCCCACCATGCTGATGAGTCCCAGAAGCTGCAGGTGGCCTGCGATTCTCATGAATCGCCTCCACCTTATGGTTTAGCTTGTAAATCAGCTGATTTTGCGAGGTCACGGCACAGATCAAACCTTCACACTGGCTCAGAAGCTTTGTCATGGCCGAAACTTCTGCCGATGCCTTCTTCAATTGTTGATAAAACAGAGCCTCGCTGATGCCAAAAAGCAGAGTCCCTGCTGTCATAAATCCAAATATGTAAATGTCTTCGGCGTCCTCCTGAGAGAGGACTGAGAGACACATCACCTGCCACACTCCCCACGGGTCCATGACGTATCTCACAGCATGCGTCTCAGCTGGACACACCAGTTCCCCAGGACCTTGTCGTTTTGTTAAAAAAAAATCTTCTCAATAGAGTTGAACCAGATCCATAATCTTAATTTACGTTTGGGAGATGCGTGCACCACGACCGCTGTTAGTGCGACAGGCCTGTAGTCGTTTAGACAGTTGACGATTGAGCTTTTGGTGGCAAACTTGAGGCAGGATGGGGCCAGAGGCCTATGCCAGGGAGAGATTGAAGATCTTAATAAAGACCCCTGAGAGCATGAAGGTGCAAGCCTTCAACGCGCTGCCAAGATTTCCATGGCCCTGTAGTCTTCCTCGTGTTCATGGACCTGAACACAGATCTTACTTCATGTTCCTGGATAGTGAGAGGGCTTGTGGAATGTGGGGACAGTGTGGCTGTTTAAGGAGTGGTTGTCTCCAAGTGGACACATAAATTGTTTAATTCCTCATCCAGAGAGGCATCAACACTGACAGCCACAGAGGAATTGTAACTGGTGGGCTGTTTTAAACCTTGTTACACATGATGTGGATTGTTGTCAGCCAGGTGATCTTCCACCAGTCTTCTGTAGGCCACCTTGACATCTTTAATTCCTCTCTTCGGGTCTGCTGTGGCTCTCAGGAGCACCTGGACTTGGATGGTCATCCAAGGGATTCAGGTTTGGACAAATCTGGATGTTCTCAATGACTGCTACCCAATCTGTGCAGAATCTGATGTAGGTTAGAGTGGATTCTGTGGAACCCTGGAGATCCTGCTGTTTGAATATGCTCCAGTATGTTTGCAAAGCAGTCCTGCAGCTGGACAAGATCCACCTCCAGCCAGGTTTTAACATATTTTGTGATCTGCCTGATTTCCTCTTGAGAAGAGTGTGTGCAAGGATGAGGAGCAGAAAATGATGGTCGGATAGAGCCAGATGTTTGAGATGGGCTGCTCTGCAGGCATGAGCAGATTAGAGTAGACCTGCTCCAGTGTAAAAATGTGTCCCTCTGGTGGCACACTGCACATGTGCAAATTTAGGGAGGAGAGTCTTTAGGCATGCTTGGTTGAAATCCCCAGCAATGACATGAACACCATCAGGGTGGACTTGCTGCTGTCTGTTGACCATGTTGTACAGATGGTCTAAAGCTAGGCTAACGTTAGCATCTGGTGGAATATAAACTGTGGTGATGATTAGTACTGTTCTCTTTTTAGGCAGATTTAAATTCTGCAAGCAACATATTCATATAACGTCGATATTCAGAAAGCAGCTCACGCTAAATATTTAGTTTACAAACTAAATGTTTATGTCCAAGATAAACGTTTAATTTACAAACTAAATATTTAGTTAGTGAACTAAATATTTAAGTTAGTGAACTAAATATTTAGGTGTAAATTAAATATTTAATTTCCAAGCCAAATATTTATTTTCAAAACCAAACATTTAATTTCCAAACTAAATATTTATATTCCAATTTAATTTCTAAACATTTAATTTCTAAGCAAAACATTTAATTCTTAAACTAAATATTTAATTTGCAAGTTAAATATTTAACATGCAAGTTAAATATTTAGTTTGTAAATTAAACATTTAGCTTGGACATAAACATTTAGTTTGTAAACTAAATATTTAGTGTGGA
>JARVLU010000103.1:28897066-28911049 GCA_031762415.1 Simpsonichthys santanae | reverse complement strand
ATTTGTATTCTTGTATCTGATGAAACTGTTTTTTTATTGTTCTTTTAAAATGAATAAATAAACATCAAATCAAAATCTTCCTCCCATTCTGTTTTTGAAAACTCTAGGAAGCACAAGTAAACCTACAGTCTGAGAGCGAAGTGCTCTGTTAGGAAAACCTGGAATAATAAGATCTCAAATAACAGATGGAGCTAGGTTGTTGAGGGCTTTGTAGGTTAGAAGTAAGATTTTGAATTCAATTCTGGACTTGAGAGGGATCCAGTGGAGAGAAGCTAAAACTGGAGAGATATGAACTCTCCTACTAACTCCAGTTAAGACCGTTCACTCTCTCACTCAAACTTTGGGACAATTTAGTTAGAAATAAACCCAACGTGCATGTTTTTGGTCTGTGGGAGGAAACTGGAGTACCTGGAGAAAACCCACGCCTGCACAAAGAGAACATGCAAACTCCACCAGGTTTTGACATGCATGGCGACCTTCTCGCTGAGAGGCAACAGCTCTACCAACTGCACCACTGTGCCAACTTTACACAACATATTGTATCGTTGTCTCTCACTCTTTCAAGCAACACATTAGATAACCTTAAATCTGAACTGTGTTGGTAAAAATCTAAAGAAACTTGTGTTATCGCAGACAGTCTGTCAGTGTCTGTCTTAATTAGCTCCGACTATGCTGAGCTCAGAGAACAGACTCAAATTTAAGGTATTGTGGATTTCAGCCATGTACTCCCTGGTGGGGTGGGGTACATACTTTTATAGCAGCAGGTGCACATGTGCATGCATGGGATACCCGCTCCAGTGTGTTTGCACCCATTCACCTTTGTGAATCAGTGCAAAATTGTGTTGCGCTTGTATTTCTGTGAGCAGTACGTGTTCACTGACAGTGTGAGTCCATGCACATGCTGTCCTAAATGTTTGTGTGTAGTTGCAGTTGGAGGCTGAGTGCACCATGGCAGAGATCTCATCTGTGAATCACATGCCTCCCATCAGCCTGACAGCACTGAGGCAAGCCAAATCAATACCCTAAAGGCCTCCAACTCCTGCAGCTGAACTACACAGACAGAGACAGACACGCTGAAGAGTGATCGAGAAAGGGCAAGGAGGGAGTAAAAAAAAAAAAAAAAAAAAGAGCGTATGGGAGGCTTATAAAATGATGGACAACAGCGCAGTCCAACATTTTCTTTGCAGCTGTGGTGTCCCTTGATTGATCCATGTCCCCGCATTTGACTTTCAGTGACTAATGTTTTCATAGTTTTAACAGCAATAAAACATTTTTTGTTCTTTTAACTCAGGGGCTAATTCCTAATTAGATGGATTATAGTTCATATATTGACACAATTATAAATATAAAACAGTCTTACAATCACATAAACAATTTAGGGTTTAACCCAAAATAAATAAAAATAATTTCTATGTTCGTTCTCCTTGACCACATTGAAAAACATCCTAAAGTTAAGAAAATGTGACCTAGGGTGAAGTTTGTAAGGAAATCTTTGCTAAATAAGAACCCAACCACACCATAGTTCACCAGTGGGAATAAACTGGCTCCAAAAATACAAAATGGACGCTTCCATAAACCAGTTCAGTTCCCAACAACAACATATTTTGGTCTAATATTTCCTTATACATATATCGGTGGTTGTTGCTTAGGTTTTCAGTCAATGTTTGTTTATTTTACATGTTATTATTTTTTGTTTATTATAATTTAAAGAGTTAAATCTGTTTTGGGGGTTAATGCAAATGAAAGATGAGCTTATAAAAATTGAAAGTACCTAGATGGATAAACTAACAAAACACGTCTTGTTAACTTTTCCTGTCTATTTACTGGTCTTTGTAATTATGATGGCAAAAATGCACTGAGTTATTCTAAGTAGGTCATTAAAGGAGCCTCCAAACAGTTGTACAGACAGGAGGACTGGTTTTTATGGTTCATTCAGAAACCAAATGACAGCCCCGTGAACTGTGAAACCACCACCATGTACCATTGGTACATTTCCCAAAAGAAAGGTAGAGTGAACTGAGTGGGAAAGAAAGGCAGACTGATTCAGCGTTTTGCTCCCCGTCCCTCGGGGAGGTCCATGTCCAGATGGCTCATCGGAAAGTATCCTCCCCCTCATCCACAAGAGCTGCGTGTCTCGTGCAACAGAGAGCTTGTTCTTCCAGCCTGTTCGTCCACGATCTGCGGTCTTTAATGTATAGGCCTCATCATTCATGTTACCCCCTCAGATGTCTGCTACAAACATGCATCAGCAGCATTTCCACCTGAAATCAACAACTATAGTTATTAAATTATATATTTACTGCTGTCAATCTTTAAGAAACGTTCATGAAAACCAGATCTTCTGCAGGAGTCTGAAATCCTGAGCAGATGACAGGATAGAGCAGGAGTCCGCAACCGTTATAATCCAAAGAGCCGTTTATGCCACTTCATTTGCTAAGAAATATGTCCCCAGAGTGACCATATGTGCACGAATCATAATCAGCAACTTGCTGCCACTTCCAGATTCGCTTAGGGGAGGGTCTTTTCTGACCAGTGGGGGTGAAGAAGAAGTTTGAAATAAAGACAACACAACCTATTTAATGTTTTTTTAAAAATACTGCTTATAAAAATGGTTGTTTTTTAACATTATAACATAAATAAATATGATTAAATTGTTTAAATTTATTTGTATTGTTGCATATTAGGAGAAAAAGAAAAAACAATCACATAATTTTTTTAAAATATTATTTATTCTTTATCTCCTTTGATAAAAACATAAACACTCAACTACAGTACAGTATATGATTTCTTTCTTTATGCGTTGGGAAAGAAGTATTCCATTGAAATAATAAAAAATACAGTTGAAGCCAATTTAAAAATGTGATTGTTGTATTGACCATTTGATAGTAAAATAATAAACAAACAAATAAATAAATAAATTAATAAAATAAGACCATAACTTACCTAAACTTTAATTATTTTTTTCCCCAAAGTTATACTTTTACTTCTAATTCACTCAGTTTTCACATTGTCTTGCCATATTTTTTCAGAACGCTTTATTGTAATGACGTATTATCTGTGATGTATTTGTAAATTTGCATTTCCGTTTTGCTTCTAAGCAACTTGCCTTAAAATATATATAAAATAGTTTTCTGGTAGATTTTAAAGAAAGCTCACACTGTGTTGCTGAAAATTGGATTAATAAACTTTTGGACTAATTAACTGACCAATGTGTTTTGCACCTTGTGTTCGTAGTATCATAAGAAGAGATTGGTGCCAACTTGTCTGTGTTGTCTGACATGTTGTCTTTCTCTGCCTCACATGGGTCGATTCCAACAGCAGCAACTTTCTGCAGACTGTAGTCTCTCATTTGTCGCAGGGATCCGTACCCTGAAGCCCCCGACAGCTGAGAAACCGTGAAGTGGGGATACAGTCGTCCAAGTTCAAGTTCAAATACATTAAACTTTATATCAGGGCTTTAGAAACCCTTCCCACACTCTTCAAATATTCTAAATGCTTAAAACCACATCATTAGATGTTATTAAATTTTACTTACTAGCTCTGCAGAACAGCAACAGCTCTGGTTTCGGTCCAACTCTGTTCTAGTCCCTCGGTTTGTTTCTGCAGACCTGTCCTGCAGCAATGAAACCCACAAATCAGTCCTCTAAACTCTTAAACCTACTCATTTTAACAACATGCAGTACTTACATGTAAATTAGCTACAACATATTACTCACCAGGCTCTGCAGTACAGCAGTGGCTCGGTTCTGGTCTGACCCGATAGATGAAAAAAGTCCCGAAACAGCATGACTGAAGCCCACTACTCCGTCCAGCTTGATGTACACATGCTGTTTCCCACCACCTCTGGCCCGGTCCGGACCAGCACTGCGTAACCAGAACCTGACTGAACCCTGCAGCCGTCTGTTGTCTGCAGCTCCCAGGGTCAGGTCACTGAGTCCAGCTCAACTGCAGTCCAGCTACTCAGCTGTGAAGTTACGACTTGAAGGATGAGTTCATCTTCAAGATTATGTGTGACTTTCCTGCCAGTCCTGTGAGCAACAGAACTTACAGAACTTCTGACTGTGCTGCAAAATGTTGCATCCATTTGCAAGCAGTAGTTGAAAGAGCAGAGCTGACTTCCGGGAAGTGATGGCTTCTGGGTAACGTAGTTCTTTAGGCTGGTAAAACAGTGAAGGTTTGATGAAAGAAAACTAGAAAATGGCGGGGGTTTTTTTATTTTTATTTTATTTTATTTATTTTTTTTGGAGTGGGTTGGTATTATGTACATGTACAGTACTTTGAAGAAAAAAAAAACACGCAATAGAGCTAGTCCGCGATAAACGAACTGCAAAGTAGCGAGGGACTACTGTATGTCTTTTTCTTGCACATCAGTCAGAGTATCAATACAGTGTATACTTTGGTCTGTCTGAAAACCATCATTAACATGGTGCTTGATAAGAATGACCCCAAATGGCAGACCAAAGAAACACGAGGACAAGCGAGTACAAATGTGATTGTTTATTTACAGTGCAGGACCTGAGGTGGGCTGTGGGGAGAGGAGAGGAGAGCCTGTGAATATCTTGAGGTCAGAATGGTTCCTTTGCAAGGACTGTGCTGAAGAATCCTTACTTTGTAATATGTTTGCAGATGGTGTCGGACTAAGATCCTAGAGGGCAAGGTCCAAGGAAGAAGGAGGGTCCAATGGGTAGTCCAGATGGGGGTGAAGAGCGGTGGAGATGTCCAGAACGTGATCCTCAAGACGTGATCCGGTGTGAAGGATTGGCGACCAGACGCAGCATAGGAGTTGGGCGAGCAGGACGGCGCAGGAGCTGAACAAAAACGGGCAAAGGCAAACAGGTTAGCGCAGATGAGTCAACGACTCTGACTCTCAGGCTTGTAACAACGTTACCCAGGGTAATCAATGTTCGAGCGTTGGCTGATCGTCTGGTTGTGGTTTAAATAGGGCAGGAGTTGAGGTTCCAGAAGGCAGGAGCAGGTGTAGCTAATCAGGTGATGAGCTGTTGATTGAGGTGTTGGAGGAGGAAGCAGACTCCTACCAATCATGATCATCGTCTAGCGCTTGCCTGCAAAAATGGCGGAAAAGTGGTATTACGCAATACCCGTTGAGTGTGTGGGAACTATGTATTTTTTTTTTTTTTACTTTTGTTTTTGTTTGTTTGTTTGTGTTTACTTTTGGATTTTGTAATTTGTGTTGTGTCCACAGTGAGCTGGGACGTAACGTTGTTATTGATGTGGAAACGTACGAAATTCATTTCCATGTTAGTTTCGCTAAAAGCTAAAAAGAGACAGAGATGAAAGAGCAGCATGTTACGAACCGCACTCATCATTTGATTCAAACATGGACACTGAACATATGTAAATTATTCAATTTACTGCCAGAAAGTGCATGCTTAGAAAAAATACCAAGCTAATATTGAGCGTGTATCAGGACGCTAAGAAAAATACTTTCTTTTTTTTTTTTCAGTTCGAAGAAAAAATAATCAGGTCCGATCAGCAGTGCAACTGTTTCATGAAGTTAAAAAAAAAAAAATCTTTGCCGTGCAAGTCTACAAGTTTGAAAGGATCTGTGTGTTATTTATGTTTTGGTGTTTAGGTCCTTGTGTTTCCTGCCATCCCCAGTGTTTTCCCTCCTTGCTGTCAGCTCCTGTCTCACCTGTCTTGAATTCTAATACCCCGGGTGTTTGTCGTTATGTCTCGTTAGTGTCCCCATATATTCAGCATCTCTGCGTTTTTCCTCCATCCGTGGATTGTCCTCCCACAGCTGTCATGTCCTGTCTTCCTCCATCTCATCCTGCTCCTGGTTGTTATATGTAAGTTTTGCTGCCACATCAGCCTTTAGTTTCCTTGTTTAATACATTTTATTATTATTTTATCTTTCGATTTCCCTGCGTCAGTCTACACCTTGGGTTCAAATACCACAAAAACATGATAGAGTTAGCAAAGTTGCAATTAGAATTCCATACATGTGGGCTCTGGATCAGATTTTGCACCAGGATCCACGGGACAAGTCGATGGGGGTTAATTCAATATGAAATACACAGAGTTACGCTTCAGTGGGCACATCTGACCCCCACCATTCATTTTGTTTAGCTATTCCAGTGTGGCAATCAAAATGAATTAGCATGACAATCTGATTTATGAACAGGTTTAGGGCATCCCATTTTTTTATTGATGAATTTCAATAAGAATTTGACAAAAGATTCTTGGAAATGAACTGCACTCCCTTCCACTTGACCTTCAGGTGTTTGTGTGTGAATGTGGACACCGTGAATGCTCATATCTGAAGGAATCTTATTGTTATCACTGTCCGGAGATGTATTAATCCAATCTTGGAAAATGTCTGAATATATTTAGATTATAGCCATAAATCTGTCTGTTTTGTGTTTAAAAGTTGCATTGCTCATTCTGTTCTCCCTTTCAGTTCATCCAGGGTTAATCATGATGCAACTTGGATGATGAATGATGTCAGACAATATTGTATGTTACATACCGCAGGAATGTAGATAAATCAATACTTATTTAACTATAAAATTTATTGTAATTCACACTAAAATAAGATGTAATTTCATAGGATACATGCCGACATGCTTTCACAATTGACATATATATTTGAGTTCTTTCTTTGGCTGCTAGAGCAACAAATGGGAATATTTAGCATTTTTAGTGTTTGTCAGTCTAAAAAGAGTGGAGCAATTACTGACCAGCAACGTTCAAGGATTCAAGGTTCTTTATTGATCTTAAATTTGGTACATGTGGTGGAACGGAACTGTGTACACAGGGTCCCAGTTACATCCAACAAAATTATTTAAAAAAATGTCAAAGAACAACAGCAATGAGATCTAGGATATGAACTAAGCAGAACATTAACTAAAACTACACTAAGCACTAGTGAAATATCTGTAAAACCAGAGCTAAAAATAATAATAAATAAATAAACTAATTTAATGAAAACATCAAAATTACATTGTTTTACACAATGGTCACAACTGAATATTTTTCATAGATAAAATGCTACTCTCTTCAGATGCCACAGTTAAATAAACATTTAAGAACTTTGTAAAATCAACTATAAAATCATTAATAAAAAGCTGGACCAAATAAATAAAAAAACACATTTAAGACCATTAAGTGCTGTTGCATAAAAACAGTTAATTGATCAGGTGGTCCTGGTCGTTACTGGTTTGTACCACCTTCTAAAAGGTAGCAGATGGAAGAGATGATGACTGGGTTGAGAACCGTCTGAGGACGACCATCAGCCGAGACAAAACCTGATGCTCTGCTGCCTGTTGTCTTCATACATCACCTACATGTCACGCAGTGAGTGCAGCTACAGCGTGCGCTCTCAGGACATAATTACTTGCAGTGTTCCCTCAGTGCAGACTGAATTTGACATAAGGGCCTTCTCTTACTCTGCCCCTGTATCCTGGAACAACTTGCAAATAGATGTGAATCTCTCAACCTTGACCCTTTTCTAAGGAAGTTCAAACAGCTGTTAATTTTATGGCAAAAAACTAACACAGTCATGTTCCTGTTTTTGTTTTTATTTTTTTACATTGCTTTATAATGTAGCTGTTTTTGCCTCTTTTTTTTTTCTTTCATTTCCTTTATTTACTTTTCATTTTATGCATTTTATATGATTGTCTATTATTGTTTGTACCTCTTCTGTTCTTTGTTTAAAACAGGTCCCTCTTGTAAACAAGTCCATGTGACTCAATGAGACTAACCTGTATAAATAAAGGTTGAATGAATGTCATCGATCTCTTCTGAATCAAAGATGTTGGGGGTGGGTGGTATTACCCTCTGCAGTGCTTCCTATTAGCAGCTAAACAACCAGCAAAGCAGACTGCGATCATTGACACCAACACACACTGTATGGAAGAGCGGTAGAATACGAGCAGCAGCTGTTGAAGCAGACCAGACCTGTTCAGCAGGTTCAGGACATACAGATGTTTTCTGAGCTGTATTCCCAGCAGCCATGGTGTTGGTAGACCAGGTGAGGGTGTCAGACATACGAATTCCCAGGACCTTAAAGCTCATACACACTACTGGTAGTTGCATTCGGGCCCAAAAATACAATTTGACGTGGCCCCAGCCCGTAGCCATAATTTCCAAACCCCACCCGATCTGACGAATTAACAGTAATTACAGATCCATACCCAAAAAAAAACACAAAAAAAACCTGACATTTGTAAGCTTTGACTGCTTATACAGTATAGTTATTAATGGTCGGCGGACACACAGCTGAATAAAAGGGGTAGAAGATCAGAGCTGAGGGGTGTTCGTCCTTTCATGGCCGTCAAAGCGCATTAAAACCCTGTTTCTGCCAGCATTCTGCATTATTCAGACACGGACCCTGCTTTGACATGTCTGCTTTGGGATCTCACCCGTTTGGGTCATTGGTCACACGCAGCGGCTAAATGAACGTCCATTTGGGCGATGGATCACTTCCTGGCTGTATAGTCCCATCTGAAGCTTAACTGAACTTTATTTTACCTCTTTCAAGGCCGGTCAGGTGAAATGGCCACATGCAGCTGTTGAAGGTATGGCAAGCCATGTTGCCATATAATTAGATCGCAGCTGATCCGCTGACGCAATCAAAAGTCAGACACCGAACGGGCCCGTCCATCCAGCACATTATCATGACCTGGCCCGCCCTGAATTCCTGTTGGGTCAGGCCGGGTTAGAAATGACAGCTCCACTACACGCTCATCTTTGATAAAAACTGTTGGTAGGGGAGTCATTGCCTCATTTTCCCAGTCTAATTCAGTTTAGTGTTTGTGCTGTCGTTGTTAACCAAACTGACTGAGAGAAGCTTCTTGAATGATTTGTATCGTGACTTTAAGCCCAGACCTCTTTCATTTTTACTGAGTTCTCTGCACCACTATGAGCATCACAGTTTGCCCCATCAACAGCTTCCCTTGACGCTAAACAGGGCAACAAAATTACGCCCACACCTTTCACCACCACAATCAAACAGCTGTTATTTATGGCAGCTCCTGCTAAACGTGATGAAGAGCCTAACCCCGGGCCTCCTGCTACAGGTTGTGAAGGGCTTTCCTGTGGTAAACTGATCGGAGCTGATCTCTGGCAAACTCTGGACCATCTCCATCACTGCAATCATCAAAGAACAGTTTGATCTAGCATGAATCAGAAGGTGAAGGACGAGGCTGTCCTGTGGTACGGTGAGAGAGGAAGACGTGTCACACAGAGATGGGAATAGGCTGTAGAAGAGACTCCACAGCATCAAGCTGAGGCTGGTATAATTGAGACCAAAGGGAGTCCATCTCGGGTCCTTGGGGGGAATTCCCAAAAGGCTTCATCTGCACTTCTTCAAAGGCAAAAACTTGATGTCACTCACCACTCAAAGATCTTTATCCTCCACAGCCTCTGAACCCAACAGAGATACAAGCAGAACCAGTATCACGAGGAAGTAAAGAAGACTGCAGGGCTGTAAGCTCTAACATGTTGATGAAAGCTTTTCCACAAGAGGGTTCTTAACCGACTTCTGGGTAGAGATGTTTTTTTTTCTTTGTTTCACTTTCAAACTCAGCCCTGTTTGTGTCCAACTTGCTTTGTTCTATTGATGTTCGATTGCCAAGGAAGAAGCTTTTGGCCCCGATCGCAAACGCGTCATCTCCTTCCCAAAAGTGCATTCTTGTCAGCTGTAAAAGTGTGTCAAAGGAAACAAAGCCAAGACCAAAGGAACGGAAGGAAGAAATTAAGTAAGGAAACAATGTAGAGGGAGAGAAATTTGGTTTGTCTCGCAATTTATCATCATCCATCTGTCTTAGAAGCTTGGCTCAGATCCCTCCTGGTAAAATATGTTGATGAGACGAAAGAAACTGCAGCAAGGGAGATGGAAAGGAGGATTGATTAGCGGAGTGAAAGGAGAGGAGGAGGGGGTGCAGCATAAAAGAGGGAGAGAGTAAATGAAGCAAGTGGGAAGAAGGACAGATGAATGAGGAAGGAGGGTGAAAGAGGTGCACAATGCTCTCCATCAGATCAATGCTGCAAGTTGGAAGCTGCAGCAGCAGCTCTTCATGCAGAGATGTTGTCTCCAGTCAATTAGACGAGCTGCTTCACATTCCCCTCTGTCAGAGGCTGATTAGAGCCTCCACACACACACGAGCCCTCCTCTTCTGACCCAGACAAGCATCCGATTGTTCTGTACCTTTCTTTGTGTGTTAGTGATTCGAGGTGTGTTAACGTGGAAGCGCAACTGTGTCAATTTTTGTATGCTGGGTTGGGAAAAGAATCGTGCGTCGCCCTCTGGTTGAGCGATACTTTACTGTTTATGCATCATCATTAGTTACAGCGCAACAAAAAGCTTCAAAGTTCTGCCTTCGTCAACAACTAAAACTCTTTTCCTTCCTGTGTCGTCAGTTACTCCTGTTGACGAGCCCCGGTGTCTAATCCAAAAGTCTATGCCTGTTGTCCTTGACCCCGTGAGCAGCAGAGCACGCAAAAAACTGATGTAATGATGTCATCGCTCGGGGCGCTTTTGTGCCATTTCAGCTCCTTGTGCACCTCCCAGTTTTTGCAACCTGTCACAGGCTGCACGGGCAGATTGTTGTGAAACAGGAAGAGCAGCAGCGCATCTGTAAGACTGAACATAACTCAGAAAGGTGCAATTATTGCAAATGTTGCATAAACTATAAAACTACTTAGGGGCCAAATCAGAAATGCTGGAATTGTTTGCATATGGACCATTGTCATAAAGAAAATGAACGCAACACTCTACCTCACTTTGATGTTCACAAGTGAATTATATTTGGGTGATGTTGTGCTGCTATGTTGAATTTTCAAAACTGTATATCAAAGGTGTGGACTGAAAGTCCAGGCTACTCCTCTACACTCAGTAAGTGTTTTTAAGCATCAAATAACTACCGTACTTTCTGCCGTATAAGTCACATCTATTGTTATCACCTCTGACGTGTTGCATTTGTCATGCGTCACCAGTGACCACCCGGAAACGTGGGCCAGTGTTGTCCCAAAAATCGAATGGCTGCCAAATGGTGGTCGCAGGAGCGTGCATGGGAGGACTTTAACAAGAATTCAACAAGACTAACACTTAAAATCAATTATGTTTTGCTTGAAATTATAGCAAAGGTGTGTCTCAGTTTAACTTTTCCTTAATAAATGCACTTTGACAGTCAAATCAGCTGCATTTCAAAAACCGATTTGCAGCTGCGGGAGTGTGCAGAGGGGGGACTTGCTGTGCATTTCTTTGAAATTTAACAATATAACCACCTAAAAAATAATTATTTGTTTGCTCATTGTAATAGCAAAGGTGTGTCTTAGTTGAACTTTTCCTTAATAAATGCACTTTAACAGTCAGATCAGCTGCATTTCATCTGGGTGTCGCAGCAAAATGCAGCTGATTTGAAATTTGCTCCAGGAGTTCCGGAGCAAGATGAAGGTGGCTGAGTATGGCAAGCCAAGTGTCTCATTAATAGCAACTTTTACCTATTAATGAGACACTTGGCTTGCCATATTACCCGAGGGCCCTCTAGTGGCTGAAAATGGTAGCGTTCAATATTTTCCATGTCAATGAATGGAATCGTCAGATCTCAGTCAAAAATTGGATTATAAATATGGGGGGAAAAACATAAATACTTTGTAAGCCGCTTCACTGTATAAGTCACAGGATATGCTAATTTGTGGAAAAAGTGTGATTTATACAGCAAAAAGTACGGTAATTGCAACTTGGAAAAAATAATATTTGAACGCAAGATGTCGAGAATTTGGGTTAATTTTGTTTACGATTTTCTTGTTGGTTGTTGTTCTGTGTTTAAGTAATTACTTAACCTTTGTAGATTTTAATGTATTTCTGTTACTTGGTTGTCCTCCAGACGACACAGTGGTGCAGAGGTTTAAAGCTGTCGCCTCAGAGCAGGAAAGCTGCAGGATCTCATGGCCTTTCTGTGTAGAGTTTGCACATTCTCCCTGAGCACATGTGGGTTTGCTCCAGGTACTCCAAATCTAAAAAGAGGTACTTCGTCACAAGCCAAAAAAAAAATAAAAATAAAAATAAAAATAAAAAATAAAAAATAATGCATGTTATGTAAACAGGTAAGTGAATTGTGCCGAGATGAGAGTATCCTGTCTTAGAGCTGCTCGGTCACTGACTCACCCATGCGTTCTGTACATTCATAAAAAACTGTGTTGCTCAATCAACTTATGTTCTGTTACTTTAAAAGTCATTTAAATAGCGGGATTAGTACTTTGTTTTTGTTTTTTATATGATTGTCTGTTGTTGTCTGTACCTCATTTGTGTTCTTTGTTTAAAACAGATCTCTCTTGTAATGAGTCCTTGAGGCTCAATGAGACTAACCTGTATAAATAAAGCTTGAATGAAGTGAACCAAACTTACCAGCTCTAATTTATCTCTACGTGGTCCTGTGTTGGACTTGCAACCTGTCCAGGGCACACACCGTCTCTCACAGTGACAGGGATGATAAGCACAGAGGGAGCAAGTGTCTCCCTCAAGGACACCACAACACGGGGGCATGGCGAGGAGTCGAACCTGCAATCTTCTGGTCCTGAGTCAGCTGCTTTACTACTGCACCACTGCTGCCTTGTTATTTTATAATCAAACAAATGTCACTTTATTTTGCATAAACTTAACTTTAGACTGCCAGCCTGGGTGCCTGTGCTGTTTCATCTAATATTTCCATGTTTTGTTTCAGTTATTAATGTAATTTTTTTTGTTAATGGTTTGAATAGTGTGCTTCCTGAAAGAGTAGCAGTAATATCTTGGTTGTATAACAGTGAGTCTCAGGTGTGGTTAAAAACAAAAAAACTACCGTGCTCTTCATTACTGAAATCACAACTGGCTTGTAGTATTATGATCAATACTCGAGATTAATCTGGTCTTTAGACAAACAGTGAGTGTGTTTTGTCAATGATGCATCACAGAGATGCAAAAAGAGAACTCTGCTGTTGTGACACAAAAAGCTCGTCCTCCAGGCAAACTGACCCGAACACCAGGACTTTCATCTTCTGATGTGTCTTTTTCAGGAGTGCTGGGAGCTCAAGGTTTGCAATGTTGTTGCTTGAAAATAAATCTTTGCTTACTCTTTTTAGTTTTCCTTTTTACTTGCATTTTTAATTACATTTAAAAAAAATCTTCTGTTTAGTTATCTTTCAACACCCAAAATTTTAGCTAATGATAAAAAAAATCATGAAAACGAACCTTATATTAAAAAAAATGATTGAAGAAAACTATTGTGTTTTAGCCTAACCAAACAGTGCGTCATAAAGTTAATAGAAAATGATAGACGCTGACATGGAAACGCCTCATTATGTTTCACCGCCAGGCTGAAAACTGACACTGAAGGCTTCCTGACAAAATGACATTATTGGATGCCATTTGAGTAAGAAAGGCCTGTCAAAAGGGTACATTGCATTCCAACAGCCATACATCACCAGACCCTCATTTACTGCTCATGTTTTCCTTATAAAAATCTAAAATTTGAACAAAGAAAATACTTTGGTTATGTTGGCAAAAGATCAGAATTTGTTGATGAACCATTAATGTGTGAGAGATGAAAGACAAGTGCTTAATTTATCTTCTACTGTATATTGTTTTGTTTTTTTACAACACACATTTTTGTTTGGGCATTCAAAGTCGTCATAGTTTGCACCACTGAAACCTTGAAAAGGATGCAGATGAGAATGCCAGTAAATCCATTTTTATGTTTATTTTGGGGGTTTATTTTTTATTTAATCCAATTCAGTTTATTTCTATAGCATCAAGTAACAAAAGAAGTTGTCTCAAGGCACTGAACAGAAACATTCATATATCTAAAAATAAGTTAATAACATTATTTATCTGAGGAGCAGACTGGTTTGAGTTTAACTTCATATTGAGCAAGCATGAAGGTGACAGTGGAAAGGAAAAACTCCCTCACGAGGAAAAAAAAAAAAAACTTTAGCAGAATCATGCTCAGGACAAGAAGAAGTCATCTGCTTCGACCGGCT
>JARVLU010000103.1:28870987-28881503 GCA_031762415.1 Simpsonichthys santanae | reverse complement strand
GGCGCGATGACGTCACTGGGGGCGGCGCCGTAAGTACGGAGCGCCGTAGGTCGATGGCGCCGTAGGTCGGGGACAACACTAAAATAAATTACTACTTGTACTACTATTCCCACTTTGTGGTTTTTCACTTATTGCCGGTCTTCAGGGTACAGATCCCCCGCGATAAACGAGGGACTACTGTACGTATCTGTTCACTGTTCAGTGAACATCAGGTAATGTGCAGCGAGTAACGACAACATCCTTGTTAATCTAAATAATCTATTATCAGATCCTCCATCTTAATACTGAAACATATCCAGAATTACCTATTGCCACAAATAAGGTCAAATGTTAAAATGAAGTGCACGTTCTGAAAAGTCTAGTCCTGTGAGTTTAATGCTTACGGTTTGTTCCCATGATGTGTGTCAGTGAATTGAAGGATGGAAAGTTACAGTATATTAGCAGGCTGAGGAGGGCACAATGTGCGTGGAGGGGACAACAAAATAATGTGCATGGTACACAGTTTAGCAAAGCACTGGACACAAAACATGGCCATGATTTTTAAATTCCAAATGAGTTGAAAAGGAGGCGCTGTGGATGCATTGCCGTCAACCTGTCGGCAGTGCTCGAGTACCTGACTGTTGAGCTCCTGGAGCTGGTGGGAAACTCTGCTCATGACAATGGGAGGACCGGGATCATCCCCCGGCACCATCAGTTGTCTGACCATGGCGACGAGGAGCTCGGCAGACTGCTGGGAGGAGTGACCATCGCTCAGGGAGGAATTCTGTCCGCCAGTCCTGCTGCCCAGGAGGACCGAGAAGCCATTTCTGACAGCAAGCTGGATCCGGGTGGATGGATCGGTATCTGTGGCCAGCTTTTCTGCAGGAGATCCTTCCTGACCACAGCTATCAGCATCGAATGAAACCGGGATGATGAGCTATGACAACACTTAATTTCCCTTTGGGCTTAATAAAGTATTTCTGAACTTAACTGAGCCGAATTCGACACTTTCAACCCTAAAAACATTCAAAACTGACATGCAATGTTTAACGATGCTCAGGTGAATTTAAATAACCGAGTGAGTCAGTATCACATTTAAACATTGTTAATTAAACTTTGCTAGTATAAAAATGTGGCCTGTTGCTGATTTTTTTTTTTATTAAATAACCACATTACTTTAAATTAGGTTAAAGAGCAAGATGACAGCGTATTATTTTCTTATATAATATTATCTTAGTCGAGCCCCAAAAGTTCTGTAATTCTTTCCTCAAGTCAGACTGAAGAAATCAACAGACTTGCTAACGCTCCATCATTAGTTTGTGATTAGTAAAATGCAGTGTTTGTGTTTACAGCTCCTGTCACGTCATGTATTTCTGGAAAGGAGGCAGGTGGTTGGAAGCAACGGGTGGAACCAAAAGGCAGCCGGTGAAAACGGAGTGAAGCCTGATGTAAAAGCCCGGCTGTCAATCTATATTAGAACACTGTAACATAGATCCAGCTGAGTGACGGCGAGCTGGCTCTGTATGCAAACCCTTTACAAGATGCCATTTATCAGTGTATGCGTGTGAGCGTGTGTGTGTGTTGACAGGTTACAAGTCTTCTGGGTCACTGAACTGGACAGACAAGACGCATCACTGTCACCACATGGCTGGTCTGTCAGTCAGCCCGGACGGCTATGACAAGCGTAAGTAACACGTTTTACGCTGGACACTAACACCCTGCGACATATGCTCTCCAGCACGGGCTGCACGCTCGCCACTTACAGATCCGACACTGATTATAGGTGCAAGCGATTTTGGTGGAATGCCATTCATTTGGTTGGAAAAATCAGGCCGTATGAATGAAACATCTGCATCATGTTCTTATTAAACATGAGAGAATTTGAACGGCTCTGTGCTCTGTAATGTTTTATTAATCTTCTGCGGGGGTCTCGCAAAAACGGCTGCAAATTTATTTGTGATTCTGTTTACAAAGATGATAAATGCAGCATTAGGAGTAGAAAGATGCTACAAGTCGTTTGTTTTCCTTAATCAGGTTTAGACGTACAAAATAAATAAATAAAAAAATAAAAGAAGCCTGAGCAATATTGTTTGCAGATTCAATCAGCGAGCATAATGAGAGTTAATGAGCTCTATCGTCATGCAAATACAGACTGGGAAACTAAAGAAATTTCACACTCCCATACCGTCTTGAGCAGTAACATGCTTCATCAATCTAAGCTCTTTAAAATATGCTGGGAGTACATTTTTTGCAGAGCAGTCTTGCGTTTTCCTTTTTCTTCATTAACATCTTAGTTAGTATGCTTTGTTTTCCAGAAGTTTAGGTTTTGTTGTGTACTACAGATAAATAAAGAGCTGCTGTTGTTACGCCATATTGTTTTACATAGTCTTTAGCATACATCTCAGATATTTAAGCGTAGTGTTTAGTGTTTGTTTAGCATATATGTTAGTGTATCTTAGATCCTATTTCTTTTTACTCTTTATATTTTGCTATTTTGGGTATAACTGAGACACTGTACCGTATTTTTCGCTGTATAAGTCGCATCTTTTTGCGTAAACTTACAAGTTCTGCGACTTATACACCAAAGCGCCTAATATACATTTCCCCACTATATTTACAATCCAATTCTTGACTGAGATCTGACGATTTCATTCATTCTGACATGGAAAATATTAAACGCTACCATTTTCAGCTGCTAGAGGGTGCTTGACTAATAAGCCAAGTGTTTCATTAATAGGTAAAAGTGGCTATTAATGAGACACTTGGCTTGCCATACCAAGCCACCTTCATCTCGCTCTGGAACCCCTGGAGCAAACGTCAAATTAGCTGCATTTTGCTGCGCCACCCAGGTGAAATACAGCTGATTTGACCGTTAAAGTGCATTTATTAAGGAAAATGTCAACTGAGATACACCTTTACTATAATGTCGAGCAAACAAATAATTGTTTTTAGGTGGTTATCTTGTTAAATTTCAAGGAAATGCACAGCGAGTCCTACCTCTGCACGCTCTCTCATATCGGTTTTTGAAATAAAGCTGATTTGACCCTTAAAGTGCATTTATTAGGGAAAACTTGAACTGACACACACATTTGCTATAGTTTCGAACAAACAAATAATTCTTTTTAAGTGTTAATCTTGTTAAATTCTTGTTGAAAGTCCTCCCGTGCACGCTCCCGTGGCCACCATTTGGCAGCCAATCGATTTTTGGCACAACACCGGCTCACCTTTCCGGGTGGTCACCGGTGACGCATAATAGATGTGACCTATTTATGTTTTTTCCCACTTTATTAGACATATTTGGACCGATGCGACTTATACGGCAATGCGACGTGTACGGCGGCAAGTACGGTAATTTTGTTCCACCTTGTATACCACATGAGATGAATCAACAATACTTGAACTTGAACTAAAGGCTGAGCACACTGAAAATATACATCACCCACCGCCTTTCATTCCAGAGTTTTAGACTAGAATTATTGCATATTATTGCTTTTTGGTCCAACCTTGATAACGTTTTGTACGATGTACAAGACGTAACACCCAGAATATGCATTGTGACTGATTCTCATTACGTAAAATTGTTGGTTTAAAGTCATATCTGTGTGAATAGTTGGTATAAAAAGTCATCAGTGGCAGATGTACGTCCAAGTTTGAATGAAACTCATCCAGTGGTTCATGAGATATTTTGCTAACAGACAAGCACATGAACACATGAGCATACAACCACACACAGAAGCTAGGAAAAACGTAATCGTCTGCCGACTCCTATGTGTATAAGGTTTATCAATCCTTATGTTTTTCATTGATGAATCAGAAAAATAAAATAAATAAATCAAACCAAATGAAAATGGACTAAAATACATCATGATTGCAGCTACAAGACTGGGTTCCATCTTCTCTTGAGGATTTGACAGTATAATGAGCTCTCCAATTAGAAGCCTACAATTTATCTTCATTTAGAGTCTTAATCAAACACAATGTTCTTTTTCACTGAAGTGTTGTATTAAAAAAAAAAAAAAAAAAAAACAAGAGCGTCACACATTTGCCAGAGACGTTCAGGTTCCTGCTGCTCATAGTGTTGCTCTGGATGTCTATGTTTTGATGAAAATATTAACAAAAGGAAACAGTTCAGTCGGACGACACCTCTGTCAGGCCTGACGTGGTTATATTTACAGTTTACCATATTTTTTGGACTATTATGCGCACTTAAAATCCTTTAATTTGCTCAAAAATCAACAGTGAGCCTTATAATCCTGTGTGCTTTATAGTCCGAAAAATGTGGTAGATTAAAAACTTTAAAAGTTCCAGTCATGAAAATGATTTTGTTGCGTAATTTAAATTTAGGTAATCGTCTATGCAAATAAAATAATCCTCCGGTGACTGTCGTGTTCGTCAGCAAATTTAAAAGTTCATGGATTTCCTGTAAACTGACTCTGACACAGGATGCTGTTACAGCTGCTCGTGCAGAGCAACACGAAACGCCGCTCAAACCTGTGGGTTTTACACGTTTGATGTGTTTGTACGGCTGCGTTTCTCAGCTGCAGTTTTCATATTTAGGCCGAGAGGAGACTTTCTAAAGTAATGAGCCATTTGTTTGTGATGAGGTTAAAATTGGTTCATAGCTGTACAGCTGTTTCAATCTCACTTATAATTTTGCTGTTCATTTTGTTTTGTAATTGAAGTGAAATTGTGCACAGTTTATTGTCATGTGCATGAAGCACTTCATCTGCCTGGAGACTAACTTTTTCTGTTAAAACTTTTAAATGTTGATTCTTTTTTTTTTATATACTGTATATATTTGGTTTCAGTTCAGATGAATGTGATGACATAAAATACTCTTGTTTTCACAATTTTATTTTGGTAAATCTTAAATGAACTCTATGCAACAACCTTTGTTCACTTGTGGTTACAAATAAACTCTAAGCCAAATCTTAATCCTATTTTTAGTTAAAAAATACATTTTTTTGTGTGGATTTATGTTTGTTTCACTTTTAACAAGACATCACAAAAACCACTGGACAGATTTTAAGGAAACTCCTGAAAGTTTTTATAGTATGTCCATACACAACTAGTCAACACCATTCAAGATGGCCGCCACTGCTAAGTGACTTCATCGTGAACAAATCTTCTGTTCTGGCCATCAATTTTACCAACACTGAGCTAAAAGATTCTTATTTCCATCTTATACTCTGAGACAGGGGCGATTCTAGAATCGGCCCTTTTGGGGTGCTTAGCCCCCAGTGCTGACCATGGTTCTTGGCTTGAACAACGCACCCCATGATGTGGTTTGTGAGAAGTGCAAAAGCTTACAGCACCCAGTATTCCCAGGTGGTCTCCCATCCAAATACGGGCTAACCAGGCCCGACCCTGCTTAGCTTCCGAGCTCAAACGAGATCAGGTGTGTTCAGGGTGGCTTGGCCGTAAACATGGAGCTCAGTCACAAATAGGAGTTTTAAAGGATCGTAGCAAACAAAGACTAAACTTGTGCAACCAGAAGGTGCAACATATATCTACATACAAAACTCTCAAAACAAAATATTATTAGTTTTAAGCATTAACCTTTAATTTAACCATTAATCATGCAATTATGACAGAAAGTAGAGGATTTACCTGCAGTTACCTTCATGCAGACGAACATGTGCTACTTCCTGTTTATAACTGTCGTGTTCAGCTGCTCATGAGGTCGACTGCAGAGCTTTATCATCTTCTACATTTTTCCTGACTCTGTTTACGTTTTGGAAATGGAATAAACTGTACTCCATCCTCTGAATGCTCAGGGTAACAAACATCTGAATTACTGTACATGTTCACTGACCATGTTGAATTATTTTTTTCTGATGATTTTTCATGAAATCCCTCTGACTGCAAAGCGTTCACAACTTGTCAGAAGAAAAAGGGGGTGCAGCTCCTGCAGGTAAGGGGCTTTTCACTTCGGGACAAACTGCCATGGCTAATTGGTCAGTTCAAGCCTCCTGGACTGATTGACAGGTGGTGTTGAGGACCCAACTCGTGCAAAAAAATAAAAAATAAAAATAAAAATATGTTGATTTTACTGGTCCATTTAAGAGTGTCATCATTTATTCCATATTTATTTAAAATTTATTCAATATTTTGGTGAATCTGAGATTAGAACTGCGTTTCCTTACAAATTTTTAATAATTGTTTCTTTATTTTCGGTGGGGGTGGGGGGGTCTTTTTTGGCTGTTCCCCTTTTCAGGGGTCGCCACAGTGAACTAAGTCGCACGAAGACTTGGCAGTTGTTTGTACGCCTGATGTCCTTCCTGACGCAACCGCAAACCACCGAGCTACCACAGCCCTCTGTGTGGAGCAGAGAGCTGCCATAGGGCGCCCAGGGGAGCAGCTGTTAAGGGCCTTGCTCAAGGGCTCAGGGTGGGGCAAATAAGGTTGGGTGCTTCACCTTTCCCACCCACATTTTTTTATGTTGTCAGTACCGGGAGTTGAACCAGTGATCTTCTGAGGGGTGCTGAGTTCAAATTTAGGGGGCGCTTGAGCAACCCCCCAAAAAGAGGCGAAAATCACCACTGTTCTGAGAACTAACTAATATAAGATCTGTTTTTTTTTTACACTTTGCCACAAACTACTGGAGTCAAATCTGTCTGTTAGCAAAACATCTCATGAACTGCTCAGCAATGTTTGATCAATTTTTCAGAAGGTCATCATTACGAGCACTTCTTCAACTCGTTAACATTTGGGGTCAACCCTATTCAAGATGTCTACCGCAGCGAACTGGCTTAAGTCAACACACAAATGGCACTAACTCAGTTGATATATTGAGTGAACTCACGCGCGGCAGTGGCTGAAAGTCACCGTCAGCACGTTCTGAGTGTTAGCACGAAGGTGGTGCTTAACGTCATTTGTGAGATCGGACCAAAACATCTGGAAACTCCGTCCCTCTCAGCTGGAGATGATTTCAGTTTAAAACTCTGGCAAGAATAGAGGCGGGTGATACGCATTCCTTCAAGAAACGAGGCACTAACTTTAACGGTGCTTGATTTAACCTTCATCTAACATCCCAGTCAAGCTCAGAGTTACGTGTCAAGAGTTGTGCTGTTTCCCACGACTTTCCCTCCACAAGTTATTTTTTTTAACTCAAAGCTAAAACTGCAACCATCGCTCCTCCTTCATTACTGTAAACCTGTCCAACTCAGCAGATTATGCCCAGATTACAGTTTATCCAGACTTCTGTCCTGATTGCAGTTAAGTGAAGACGACAGTCTAATTCTCCACTTCAGCTTCACTTCATTGAGCTATTTAGGATTGACTGCAAAATTTTATTGATCAGCACTTGCTGCTCTTTTCTCCTTAGAGCAGCTACCACATTGTTCCACTGTTGCTGTAATAAAATAGCCGTAGAGGCCATGTTGAATATGGGCATGAAGACATTTTGCAGACACGGGCAACTGTCTTATTACATCTCGTCACTTTCATGGCTCCGTAACCTCTGTCACTATTTGTGTCATCATTTTCACAAATGAGTACACCAGCCTGGATAATGCTCATTATTATGTCCTTTTTTGCCGTTTTCAAGCTCCTGAATGAAAAGTCAATGGTCTTGAATACTTTATGAGGCTGTTGGGTCATTATGGCAAGGGTCACCTGAGTAACAGCCTCTGAGGGCCCGTTATTGCAAAACGCTTTAGAAACGCTGCAAACACGCCACGTATGCTGTTAGAACTGGCTGCTTTTGCTACAAAAGCATCCAGGCGCAAACAGTGGAAAAACAGTTTGTTGTGTGGCGGCCAGCAAGCGCCGTTCATGTGTGGGTGGGATGAAACGTGGCACGATGATGCCTTCAGGGCTTTGAGAAGTGGCACCGCAGGTACTATGTGCTGTAGCTGTCATCGTCTGGGAAATGCACCAAGCTTAGCAGGTTAACTATTGATGGAATTGTGCGTGTGCGTCACACATCTGCTCAGGAGACTTAATTTGTGGGAATGAAAGCATCACGTGCAAGTTTTGTGTGGCCTTGTTTAAAATCACGTCTTTCATCCTCGTTAGTGGGTGATCTGTGGTGACCTGATGTTGATTCAGATGGAAGGAGAGCCAGGTGGCTGCCTGATGAAATTTGAAATTTGGCACATTTGGGTCTGTGACCCGTGCAGAAGGCAGATCCTGATCATCCTAAATGACACAGTTGTTGATCCTCAATAGAAGCTGTCTTCTTGGTTTTGTCACTTTTTTAAGTGAACCACTCTGTCAAACTAAACATGTAACAATCAAATTTCTAAATGAGGCAAAATAAATGTTGGATTTAAATGATTTCAAATTGCAATATTACAAATTTTAAAGAAAAAAATAAAATATGCATATCACCCACCTCCTTTAATGACAGATATTTAGACTAAAATCATCTTATGTTAAGAACTGAACGAATTGCACAATAATTTTCACTGTATAAGTCACAGTTTTTTGCATAAATTTGCATGCCTGCAACTTATACAGTGAAGCGGCGTATTGTTTTTCCACCATATTTATAATCCAATTTTTGTCTGAGAGCTGACGATTTAATTCATCCCGACATGAAAAATATTGAACATTACCGTTTTCAGCCACTAGAGGGCCCTCAAGTAAAATATGGCAGGCCAAGTGTCTCATTAATAGTATAATAATAAAATCAGCTGCATTTTGCCTGGGCGGTGCGGCAAAATGCAGCTGATTTGACCATTAAAGTGCATTTATTAAGGAAAAGTTCAACTGAGACACACCTTCACTATACAGTAATGTCAAGCCAACAAATAATTGTTTTTATGTGGTTATGTTGTTAATTTTTGAAGAAATGCACAGTGAGTCGTCCCTCTGCATACTCCCGCTTTCGCAAATTGGCTTTTGAAATGCAACTGATTTGACAATCAAAATGCATTTATTAAGGAAAAGTTCAACTGAGACACACCTTTGCTAAAATTTCGAACAGACAAATAATTGTTTTTAAGTGGTAATCTTGTTAAATTCTTGTTAAAGTCCTCCCGTGCATTCTCATGTGGCCGCCATTTGGCAGCCAAATCGATTTTTGGCACAACACCGGCCCACATTTCCAGGTTGTCAGCGGTGACAGATAATAGATGTGACTTAAACAGCGAAGCGACTTATTTATGCCTTTTTCCACTTTATTAGACATATTTGGACGATGCACCTTATACGGCGGTGCAACATGTATGGTGGCAAGTACGGTAATCATATTGTCAAACCCTAACACTAATCTCATGTACGACCTCATGGCTATATCGCCGAGTGTCATGTTTGGAGCAAGTGATATAAATGACTCTCAGCTACTACCACATCAAATTTCAGCGCAATACAGTACTGTATATGTAAAAATGCATGTTATAGCAGCTTAAGGTTTGCTTAGGCCAAATAGGTGCAGCAGCCATCTTGAATGAAATTAACTCCAAATGATTATTTTCTGAAAGTTTCATGAAAATTCATCCTGTGAGCCATTAGATATTTTGACATACAAACACACACATCAAACGTGGGGGGAAAAAAAACATAGTTGTCCACCGTCACCTTTCAGGAGCAGACAATAATACACAGCTTAAGCGATCACGTGTACTGGAAGAACTTGGCAGCAAAAATATGGTTACTGTATTTGCTGAGTGGCCTGAATCACTAATCAAAAACTGGTGCTCATATTAGTGTTTCTTGAGCAAAGTTGCTGACAAATAATATAATTTGTACAGTCACAAAAACATAATTCTGCTGCCAAGGGGCCATTATTATTTTATAGTATTGAAATATCCAGTTTAAGTATTTAGTTTCTCACAAAGATCTTAACCCCAAAGTAATATCTTAAATTTTAAAAACTGTTAAACCTTCAAATTAATATTTAGGTTTTAACTCAATAAATTAAACAGCAAATTACTTTTATTGTATTTCCTATAATGCATGAGGTCTCTTCAGTGTGGATACAGCTTTGTCAGTCATTTTACCGTGTCATTGCAAGATGAATGGCATTTTTATTCTTTCGCTCAGTAACCACAGTTACTTATCCCATCAAATGCTACTTCAGCTTCCCTTTGCATCTTCTACAGTTCTTAAAGCATAAAATATCATGAAATAAAAGCATAAAACATCCAGCAATTTTCTTCAAATAGCTTCAGCGGCATTATAAATATAATATAAGGCTTTTGTAGCCTAGTAAGCACTTTGGCTGTAAAAGCCTAATGCAATCCTCATTATCTCCTGAATTTTCTTACTTCATGAAAGAACCACAGAGTGCACAGTCTACATAACGTGGCGTGTGGTAACAATTTCTAAATATATAAAAATTTGATCAAATACTGCAATGAAATATAGATAGAAACAAATTTGGTTCTTATTATGTTACCGTTATGTGTTGTGGATGTCTTAGTAAGCAGAGGATAAGCAATTGAAAAAAAAATGAAAAAACATTTTTTTTGCAAATAGACTCTACGTCTATCATACATGTCTCATTCAGTCACTCATTCAACCTTTATTTAAACAGATAAGTCACACTGAGCCTTGAAGACTCATTTACAAGTGAGATCTGTTGGACAGA
>JARVLU010000103.1:28775275-28787482 GCA_031762415.1 Simpsonichthys santanae | reverse complement strand
TTTATAAGTTTGTTTGCAAAAACGAACATAGTTCAATGATACAAGATATTTATGTTGTGCCATTTTATGCAAAGTTCCAACATCATGTCAGTGGGGCTTTAAGTTGCCCATGTCTGTCATTGTGGATCAACCAGTATGTTGTAGACATCCTGAACTAGCTGTTCACATGATAAAGGAGGACCATTAGTAGACTATTAACTGTTTGAGCCACTATGAGAAGGTGATATTTTTCAGACTGAGTTTATAACAGCTCCTCAGACTGATGGCCTTTAGGATAAAAGACAAAATGTTTCAACAATTTTTTTTTGGTTTTGTTTTTTGTTTTTATTTTTTGTATCCGTCCAGAGGACCTGACTTAACTTTGTTAGATTTTTCTACGTGGATTATTGAGCATGCATCAGGACATCTGATAAATAAAACCTATAAATCCATGTTTGTGCGTGTGATTAAAAACGTGAATTTGAACAGACGTGAGTTTTTACTCGAGCTTCGCCCTCCAGGAGAGACTCCCCGTTACGCGTTTCAGCTCTGGATCAGAGGCGCCGTCTCATCGTTTTGAATGTTCCCGTTCACATTCAGAACCGGAGCCTTGCGATAAATTAGGAACTGTACCGAGATCTGAAGGACGAGGTCAGGGAGATCAAACATACTGAAGGAAAAAATACACAATTACAGCAGTTGGTGTTTTGTATCCAGAAGTAGAACTTTACATTAAAGACGTCCAGATAAATAGACATTTTCAACAAGTCTAAAAATCACAACGCTGAGCTACAGATGTCAGTTTTAGCCTCAGTTAACCTGCAGTGCATTATGGTTAATTTCCACCGATCATACAACAAAATATCTGACTCACTCCGTGTGGACAGGTCAAACACAGCCATGCTTACATTAAACATCTTAATTCTATAAGGGGTCAAATGGTGGAATATTTATTTTTAGCATTTCTTTAAGCTGATTAAAACTTCACTTGTTTTTTTCTGCACAAAACGTGCAGATGAAACTTTGCACTAAGCAACTTGATACTTGAATGCAGAGAAGCATAGCAGCCTCCAGGGGACACTAACGTAACGGCTGTAAACTTTTCTGTTGCGGCCACATAAAGCAGTTGTCCTGCACGTGTTTGGATGTTGAAACTGCTCACACACAGTCACAAGTCATGATGAAACGTCACCAGCCTGGTTTAGGTCTCGTGACCTGGCTAAACCCAAACTGTTACACGTACATGGTGTTACTGGGAGCCCGAAGCCCCGCAGCAGCTGCTGGTTTGTTACTCTCTAAAAGGATACAATGAGGTCCAAGGAGAGGGTGCCGAGGCTGCCGATGAGCCAGGGTAAGTGATGAACCAGGTAGCTGCTCTCACCCTCCCCCAGGTCAGGGTTCTTCAGCAGGACGCTCAGACCGTACGTAGTGTTCCCCAAAATGACCAGTGCAAACAGGAAGTAAGACACCCCCTCTGTTGACTTCCTCTTGAACTGCGAAGAGAAACGGATCCACCGAAGAGGAAATAAATGAGACACGTCATGGTAGAGGAAACCAAAAACATTTTCAGAGCTGACAAACGCATTTTCATTTGGACTAATGTTACGATGTGTCCAGACCAAACATGAAACCAGACCTTTTGTGATTATACGTCATTATACTTTTGCTCTCTCAGTTTTAGGCACTGGAAACATATTCATATACTGTATGTTAGTTTACATATTTATATACTTCACTTAAAGGAATGCTTTACATTTCACTGGTATAAAAATACACTGGAATGGCCAAATGCAGTGCTGTCTATGTTAACAAGGGGAGAATTTGTGCTGCCATCTTGGTAGGTGTTACAAGACAACCTTAATCACTGCCAACATGGCAGTAATAACAGATCAATATTAGTGACACGCTGTTTTAAATATCAACCATTAGTCTACAACTAGTTTACCCATTTTATGCATAAAATCTATTAAGTAAATGGTGAATTAGTACATAGGCTAGACATAATCTACTGTAAGTTATCAATGTCTAGTTAATGATGTGCGTGTTAAATATTTTACAAATTGTGAAGAAAAAGGCTTTCTATAGGTTTAAATGATTAGTCTAAGTACAATTAACTACAGACAAAGGCTGCAGAGTTCTGGTTAGCTATAGGTCTAGTTAGGACAGCACTTGGTAATGTTATCAGTGGTGTACCAGGTCGGTGTTTTGCTGCTGCTGAGCTTAAACAAGATTGTTGGGTGGCTCGCTACAACATACGGTACTCCTGTTTCTGTTTTCATGAATCATATGATGTTTATTTAAGTAAAATTAGGCTATTTGTATGTGCTTTTGTACTATCAATGCAGCATACAGCACCCACAAGGCTCTGAGTTTTTTCAACAGTGCAGACTGATAAGTGTAGCACCTAGTAAGATGGCTGCTATGAATCTCACAGAGTGCTGCCCGTAGCAGTTACAGTGTACAGTAGTCCCTCGACACTTTGCGGTTCAACTTTCGCTGACTCACTCTTTTGTGGGTTTTCAATGTAAGATTGTACATGACACACGATTGACTGGTTGATGGAAAGTGACCAACCAGAGCATTGTGCTGAGGGGCGGACTGACCATCGGGAGCACCGGGACATTTCCCGGTGGCCTGGCCTGCTTAGTGATCGCCGAGCCCCCCTTCTTCCTTTCTCTTTCTGAGGCAGTCTGTCACAGCAGAGACACACGATAGGCGGGCGTGCGACCTGTTGTGTGTCTCTGCTGTGACAGCCTCAGAAAAAAAATGGAGGGGGCAGAGGGTGGGGTCTGTCTTTCCCCATCGTAGCTGCAGAAGCTTCAGTGAGGCAGATACCTGAGTGAGCGGCATGGATTGTTTATTTTAAAATAATCACGCATGACTCGAACTGAGCCTTGGTCCGGCCCCTCGGCAATCACTGAGCGGGCCAGGTCACCGGGAAATGTCCCGGTGCTCCCAATGGTCAGTCTGACACTGAATCAAGAGCGTCGTGCTCTGCATCCTGGGTGCTGATTGGCTCAATAACAGTAGCATCAGTCTGTCGGCTTTCTTTCGCTGTGCTCTTTTAAAGTGTTTAGAACATTGTTAAGAACATTGCAAGAGTGTGGGAAGGGTTTATAAAGACTTAAAAAAAACATATAAATACTAGTTTAAATATAACGTCCCTACTTTGTGGATTTTCACCTCTAGCGGGGGTGTCTGGAACGTAACCCCAACGATAAGTGAGGGACTACTGTACGATTTTTCTATTTCAGTGACCTCCAAGATCAACTTGTACAAAAACATCTGTCTCAAATATCGACCTCATATTCAGTGCATAAACTTTGTCATACTCACATTGGTGTACATCTGTGGAAGTCTGGAGCAGAGGTAGAGCACTGACGAAAAAGACCCAATGGTAAAACCAATGATCTCTTTCTTTGTAAAAGCCTGAAGCGACAAAAGGTGTGGATGTAACTTTAGAAACACCAAAACAGCCAGGCACGACGCCGCCAGCCAAAAGCCCATCGAACGAACAGGCCTCACCTTGATGGAGCCAGCATCAGCGGCTGAGAGTAAGGAGCGACTTCTGAACCCAGAGGAGTCCGTTTCAGGTTCAGACCCAAACAGCTGGAGATGGACGAGGCTTGAAGTGAGGCCCAGAATGCAAAATATACTCGCTGCATGCAAGACTGTTCTCCCTGGCAAAGACACGAGCAGCAGCCTGATTACTTTTAGGACAGTGAATTAAACCTGAGAACTGCTGATCTGTGGTATCTGTCAAAGATTTAAATCAGAGTAAGGTACAAGAGCGGGTCGATTACTGGTTTAAAGGCACATAACAGTGTCATAACCACTACGTTTTTTTGTATTTCCCCATCTCACTGAAAGACCAGTTGCTTCAAGTTCAGTTGTGTATGGTGGTCGAGAGAGGATTCAGTTAAATTCAGTGGTTGGTTGTTCAATTTATCCAGCAGGACACACAATCAGCTGTGGCTTGTCTACTGGAGGAGCAGCAATATGTTTTCAAGGCAACACAAACCTTTGCATCAAGCTACAAGGGTTAGCATGTTAGCAGGTGAAATAACTCACTGCTAACTCGCTACGAGGCTAAAAACCAGCTGACTAACTAACTAACTAACTAACTAACTTATTAACTAACATCAGCTTGTCAAATTCCAAATGTTACTTTACAAAGAGCTGAACACCAAATGAAGGAACATTTTGTCCACTTATTTTAGTTTTATAAATAAATGTATGTGGGCAGCACGGTGGCTCAGTTGATAGAGCTGCTGCCTCTCGGCAAGCAGGATGTTCTGGTTCAAATCCCAACCCGGGGCCTTTCTGGGTGGAGTTTGCATGTTCTCGCTGTGCAGACGTGGGTTTTTCTCCGGGTACTCCGGTTTCCTCCCACAGATTAAAAACATGCACGTTAGGCTGATTGGTAACTCTACATTGTCTCTAGGTGTGAGTGAGAGAGTGAACGGTTGTCTCTATGTGTCCCTGTGATGGACTGGAGACGTGTCCAGGGTGTCCCCTGCCTCTCGCACAGTGACTGCTGGACATGGGCGCCAGTGACTCCCATGACCCAAAAAAGGGAAGAAGCGGGTAAAAGATAATGGATGAATGGGGCTGTAGTTTAATTTGCCACTTGTGTGTTTTGAGTTTAGCCGGTAAGAACGAAAGAGAACAATTTATTTCTCCTGAAGAGAAACGCTCCTTGTTTCTACTGCACACAACACAACAGTCAGCCAAACATCTAACAGTCTTTTAAAGGGGGACGCGTCATCCCGTGTTTATGTGAAAAACTGTGTCATCAAACAAGCTGCTCATGTTCATAATGTCCTCTACAATATATTATTAAAAAAAACAAAACAAAAACAAAAAACACTATTTGAAAACAGCATGCTGATTTTCAGGTGTTAAATCTAAAAATTGACATCATTCAATTCAGTTCAATTCAATTAAAGTTATGGTGAATAAAAAAGTTTCATTCAGCCTTTATTTATACAGTTGGTCTGATTGAGTCATGAGGACTCATTTACAAGAGACCTGCTTGGTGTGTTTTTTTTTTTTTTTTTACCTAACCATAAATTGGAATAAAATTTGTCCCGAGTGCAGGAAAAAGCAGACAAACTGATTTTAAAACAGACTCTCGTCTCCTCAAATGTAAGAACTAAATTGTCATATTAAACCTCATTACACTATTATACCTACAATATAAATATCATTTAGGAAACACTGGTGACAGTATTTGCAATTTTGTTTTCAAATAAAAACAAATAGATCATGTTTTTTTTTTGTTTTGTTTTTTTGTTCTAATATCACTGAATTTTTACTCATTGTTATCAAACCAGCCTATGACTAGTAGGGTACTAAATAAGAGACAGAGTTTCGGTAAAAAAGTACCAAATAAATAAAAATAAAGTAGGCGCTCACTTTCTTTTATTCTGTGTCTGGTCTTGTAGTAGAGGTACATGCCCAACATCACCAGGTCGGCACAGACGTAATAAACTGCTGTATATTTCTGGATAACGAGAAAAAGACATGTCAGTGATGGGCAGAGACTAGGGATGCACGATATTGGATTTTTGGCTGATATCCAATATGCCAATATGTTAAAACTTATTTGGCCGCTAACCGATACCAATACCGATATTTTCCCCCTAGACCTACTTACAGAGACTACATAGCTTTCTCTGCTGAAGCATTAAACTACTGCATGGTCTCTGTCAATTTGACCAGCTACCATGCAGATGCCAAATACGGGCTGAAAATTAATTTAACACTTCAGCTGTGATTATGTTTAATGTCAAATCCATTCATGGCATTTACTCTCTCTAACACAATGACAACACTCAAACAGTGCAAATTTGTAAATGTTCACAAACCTAAACTCAACATGTGACACAAGCAACAAGTGAAAAGACACAAGTAGTAGTGCATTAATAGATATATTTGACAGGTTCATAAATTAAAAATTCACTTGAAACAGAAGCCATTCGTATCGGTGAGTTATTTTGATGGAACGGCCAATGTCCGATATTTAACTTTATCGCTAATATCGTCCGATACGGATACCATGCCGATAATATTGTGCATCCCTAGTGGAAACCCATGTTTTCTTCCCATTATAATCAAGAACTGTGTTTTAAATATAAGCTAAAATCATTTAATTCATTACGTTTGGTCTTCGTGGATTAACACATAGATGTAAAGACGACATGTAAATTAACTGACAGGACTTCTTTGTCCGTTAAGGACTTTGCAGTTTATATGAGTCACCTGAAGGGGAAGCTGGTCTGCCAAATACGAGCCCACCAGGTTACAGGAATCCCCTCCTAACCACAGCAGCAAAAACCAAATGGAGAGGGCGCTGTCCATATTCCCTTTTTTCCACGAGCTGTAGTACTGTCTGCAGGCAGAGGGAACAGACAGAATGATACGCTGCCGTCAAGTACGCCAGCCAACAAAAATTAATTAACGGTGCAAACACTTACGGAAAAGAAGACACCAAGAAACAAACGATGGACAGGAGGCCGAGGAAGACACTGGCCATGTCCCTCCCATCCTGAGCGCACTCTCCAAACCCGTCCCAAACCCATTTGGAGCCGTTAGGACATATGGAGGTAAAGTTGTCTGAACTGCCCCTTGAGTTGCTCTGTGTGAGGACTCCATCCACCCACATGTTCTGCAGGTGGAGAAAGACGACAGTAAACACACGTTCCTTCAAACTCTGTGCTGTGACTGTGTCACTGCTGAACAACGAGGCCTTTGTTTCAAGAGTAGTTTGATAGAGATGCCATTAGGCTTGACCCGAGCCTGGTTCTGCTGAAGGTTTCTTCCACGTGAGCAGAGCTGGGCGATATTTCCATATTTAAAAACATATTGATATAATATAAATATCGATGGCGGAATCAAACTCCCAACTTTCCATTTCGAGGACGACTGTCATTTATTTTGTAGAGTTACACCTGTTGTTAATAAATATGCCTGTGTGACAACTGGGACAAAGCTTTGACTCAGAAATACATTTTTGTTATTACTTTATGGAAATAAAAAATATTTATATATATCATGTATCACGATTTATCTTAAAAATATTGAGATATTAATGTTGGTCCATATTGCCCAGCACTACTCATGAAGTTTTTTGTTTTTTTTTAACCTTTCCTCTGTTGCCTTCATGCTTGCTCAAAGCAGTCTGCTCCTCAGATAAATACTGTTAAATTATTATTTTTTATTTATGAATGTTTCTGTTCAGTGCCCTGAGATAACTTCTGTTGTGACTTGGCGCTACATAAATAAACTGACTCGAACTGAAATTAAAATATAAAAAAATTATATTTTTCTCATAAAGTATTAAAAGAGCATGCATCAGGATATATATATAAAAAAACATTAACACTATACTTAAATCATAAAGACAATATTAAAAAATGTCTCAACCATAAGTTTAAATGAACAGCTCATTTAGAAAATTATCTCACAAGTAATTCACAGCCTAAATTGTCCTCATAAATGGGGAAACATCAGAATACCTAAAAATACAAGATAAATCATTCAATTTATTTTTCAGAAACAGATCATGTCTAACTCTGAACTCTAGGAAACTCATTGTAACTGTGACTTTCCTTCCCTCCATTGACTACAGTGACATTATCTACATGAACGCTCCTACAAGCACCTGCAGATGTTGGATGTTGTCTATCACGGTGCACTAAGGTTCATAACTGGCTGTGATTATCTACCCACCACTGCACCCAGTACTCACTGGTTAACTGGACATCATTTAGACTCTCTCACTGGTACATTTTCATCTTTAAATAATTTCTTGGTCTGCTGCCTTCATATATGTCACTGCGTGAGTGCAGCTACAGCGTGCTCTCTCAGGACATTATTACCTGCAGTGTTCCCTCATTGAGGACCAAACTTGGCAAAAGGGCCTTCTCCTACTTGTGGCTTCAAACATCTGTTAAGCTCCTGACAAGAATCAATGCAGACATGTTCCTGTTTTTAGTTTTCTACACCGCCTTATAATCTAGCTGTTGATTTTTTTATTTTATTTTATTTTATTTTTTTCCACTTTTCCCTTTTGACTGTCCTTTTGGTTGCCATTTTATTGTAATTTGTCAAACAAACAAACAGACTTGTCATCACTCTCTGTTAAATAAATCGAGTCTCTTGTAAACGAGTCCTCGAGGCTCAGTGGGATTAACTTGTATAAATAAAGGTTGAATTAATAAAAAGAAAGTTACGCCTGTTCAAATGATTAACCAATTTAAAACAGATCTACAAACAGCTGCTATGTACAGTACTGTCATATGGCTGGTAAATAAAGTGGGTAAGTCGTAGCGGTGTCACATTAAGTACAAGAGTTAAGTGAACACAACAAAAGGCATAAAAATACATCAACGGTGTGATGGCTTCTTAACAACTCTCAAAAAAACCGGGTCATTGTCGCTTTTATATGAAAACGTTTTCAACGTAACGCGATGAAAAGGAACAAAGAATCCTGTTTTTCTTACCTGTGTGGCTGACATGAGGGAGCCCTTCTCAGAAACTGTACGGTTTCTCGGAGCCTGGAGACAAGAAACATCCCATAAACAAAAAAAATTTTCAACAACAAAACCGGAAACCTAAAACGGACGCGTAGATTAATCGTACGTCAACGTCGCCGCCATATTGGATGTGGCAAAAATGAAGCTATAGGAGAAGATGTGTCATTCACTCAGAGGCTTCAAACATCTGTTAAGTTCTTGGCAAGAACCAATGCAGACATGTTCCTGGTTTTAGTTTTCTACACCGCCCTACAATCCAGCTGCTTTTTATTTTTATTTTTTTAATATAAATACAGTACATTTTCTTTTAAACACTATTGTTTACGGTTGTCATCATTTGATCTTTGTGTAAAATATTCCATGAAGCAGGAGTGGAGAAAGCCCTTTTGCCAAGTTCCGTCCTCACTGAGGGGACGTTGCATGTAATCATGTCCTGAGAGTGCACGCTGTAGCTGCACCCACGCAGAGACATGTAAGAGGAGATGCATGAAGGCAGTAGACCAAGAAGTGATTTAAAGATGAAGATGTACCAGTGGGAGAGTCTGTGTCAAGTTAATGATGACCATATGTGGCAAGCTTGGGAGTATGGATGTTATATCCATTTTTTTTTTTAACTTACTGCAATGCCACTTTAGGACTTTCACCCAAGGAAATAATTCATACACAGAAAGGCACTTAGGTTTGTTTACAAACAAGCAGGATACTGTGTTCCAAGATATAATATACATTTTATTAACACTAATTAAAAAACAATTTTAATGGAGGCAATAATGATTGACAAAATAAATGTTTAACAAAGGCTGATGCTTGATGATCCATAGATACACTTCTATCTATATCTGTCTATAAAGACATATGTTCACTGATGTGATGTCACATCTACATTTCAGGGCCTGGTTATTATAGACACAGATTAAATGTTAAATATGAATATTTCTATACCTATCACCCCAGTAATGTACACGTTAGTGGTTGTACACACTCAAAACACATATGTTGGTTTAGTGTTTACCCTTAATCTAAACATTTAAGGAGTAAACATTTTTAATAATCACATTAAATGTTATAAATGCTGTATTTGTGTTTGTTTTACAATTATATTAGTGTGTGCGAATTACAGGCATCAACTTAAAACACTTTGTAGACGCGCTTTTATGAAGTTCAGTCAATTTCCTTGTATGTGACCTGCAGATCTGCCACATTCAATATGGCGGTCACCCTGACGTACCGCTTTGGCCCGCGCGCTCCACAAAGCGTCTACGTCTCTACGTCTGTGCGTCAGGCCGCCTCGTCTTGGGAGCTTCCGCTTTTGTCTTTCAAAATAAGTTTCACACTACACAGGGTCCTGCAGTTAAACTTTTTTTTTTTTTTAACTTGTCGACTTTGTCTATGAAAACGTAACAATACTTAGATCTTTACTTCTGTATTTACAGCGTAAAAGTGAACTGATATTCTGTTCTGCCGATGTGTGTTACAAGCCTTTTTAAGTTCATTGACAAGTTATTGGCACAAGTATATGAAATGTGCATATTCAGTAAAAAATAAAATTAAAACTCTATAGTCTTCCAAGCTCATTTAAAATAAATCTTCCAAACAGAAAAACACAGGAAAGAAAATGCAGACATAAAATTTCCACAACCACTTAAAACGTACAACTTACCTGATCAGAGGCTTCAACCAGATCTCGAGCAGTCGTCCAGCTGATCGTTTTTACATGTCTGAGGTGATGCAAGTCCTGTCAGCTGACACCTCCATTGTGACCACTCAGCAGCTTTTCACTGATGTCTGTGCTTTTATTTTCAGGTTTCCCACGAAGTCACGTGCTGCTCTCTGGCACGTCCTGAGCTGAGCACATTCATGAAACAGCAGAAACATCTTGTTCGCCTGGGCTGAGAAGTTAATGCTGCAGGGCTTTCTTTTTCCTCTGACAGATTTTTTTATACTCAGTGTGTGTGCTTCGTGAAAATGCATCTGGAACTGTCCAATTAATACTTTTATTTATTGATAAAGAAAACCTTCCAAGTTTAAATGGGTTCTGTTAGATGTTTCAGGGTCTCATTTCTTATTGAGAACCCCTCCATAAAATTATTAATGCTTTACAAATGCACAAAAAACTGAATTTAGAAAGCATTAACGTTTATTGAAATGCTCAGATTAATCTATTTTGAATAAAGTACAGAACTTGTTTCCATCAGTGTACATGTATCAAGTTTTTGAACTATGCTTTATAAAAGTATTTACAAACTAGATACAAAGCATTAATCCTTTTTATGTAGAAAGCTGTAGTGACCTCAGTTTTGGTGCACCGTACTTATATAAAACAGAGCTATTCAACTGGTGGTCCATGGGCCTGATGATCTCGGTTCGGCCCACCAATGGGTTCATTTTTAAATAAAAATAAATATTTTAAACCATAAAACAAACTTCAGCCATCTTTTCTGCAAAGAAATCCTCAAATAGTGATGAAGATCATTTTAGTCCAATACGGACCACATGGCTAACTAGTATCAGTGATGCATTTTTCCATATTTTGTCATTTTTTTGTGATGTCAAACCTACTCCACAACCACGTCCTGGTATATTTCAACATGTTTTATTGACGCATCGGAACATTTATACGGCAGCGATACTTTGAGGGTTAAACGCTCTTATTTACAGAACATCTCCACAGTCATACAAACACTTTGTAGTCTCCGTGTCAAAGTATAGATATTCTACATCCAACACGAGAGGTTTCAGTTTTTAGAAAGCAATCGTCACAACAAATCTACAAATGCAAATGATGTTAAAGAAATATCCAAATGCTAACTACAACCAAACAAGTTCTACTTCAAAATCTGTACAATGTCCATGACATACAGAGTTCTTCTACCCTGAAGGGCTCCCAAAAACGAACTATTATTCTTTCGAAAGGCAACGATGAGACGATCCAGTTAGTTTAGAAAACCTTCTCATCGGTTGTCCCTTCCAAAATAAAAATAATAATAATAATAATTAAAAAAAGAAATAAGTGTGGTAGAGGAGGAAGACAGTTTTTCCACTTTTCTTGCTTCTTGACGTTGGTTTTTACTTGATGTGGACAACTTTCTCGTCCACTTTCAACCGTTTGCGTCTGGGCTGTATGAAGTCCTCCTCTGAGTCGTCCGTGTCTTCCTTCTCTTCCTCCTTGTCGTCCAGGGGATCTGGTTCTGGAGTTTCGGGGAAGCTTTGGCCGGGGAAAATCTCCTCCAGCTTCTCCTCAAAGTACAGGCTCACCGCCTTGCCCGATATCGCCATCTCCGACCCCGCCTGTTGGGAGGAGGAAGAGGAGGAAGAGGTCGAAGGAGAAGCGCGTGAGGAGTGGTACAAAAAGGAGGAAAGTGCGAGAATACAAATCGAGCGGGAAATGTGGATGAGTTGAAGCAGGAAGGAGGGAGAGGAGAATGAGGAGAAAAATTAGATTTGGTTAAAACTGATGGCAGAGCGGTCCCAGCTCAACCTTGTTGTGCAGAGCAGGAATATCCTGACTTCCTGTCCCACTGTGGCTCCATGAAGCGTTTCCACTCATCACTGCTCAAATATTCAGCAGCTCACATGCACAATTACAGCTCAAATGGGGAGTGGTGGCGCATTGGTTAGACGGTGGGCTTGTGATCGGAAGATTGCCGGTTCAAACCCCGGTACCGACAACATCAAAAAATGTGGGTGG
>JARVLU010000103.1:28700251-28711798 GCA_031762415.1 Simpsonichthys santanae | reverse complement strand
TTGTCGGGACCGGGGCTTGAACCGGCGATCTTCCGATCACAGGCCCACCGTCTAACCACTGCGCCACCACTCCCCCAATTAATTAACTTAACTAATTAATTAACTTAATTAATTAACTTATTTCTACTGATTTCAGCTTGTTATGCTCCTTTCATCTTCTGCAAGTTTCGGTTATTTCAGCTACTATTGAGCTGTTTTATGCTGTTTAGCTTTTTCAGCTAATTCAACGTTCTTTAGCTCATTTCAGCTCTTTCTACTTCCTTCTGGTAGTTTAAGCTTCTTTCTGTATTTTCAGACCTTTTTATTTTGGCTAATTTCAGTTTTTTATAACTAATTTAATAATTTCTGTGCTCATTTCAGCTTACTCAAACCTAATTCAGAAAATATG
This sequence comes from Simpsonichthys santanae, assembly GCA_031762415.1. NCBI lineage: Eukaryota > Metazoa > Chordata > Actinopteri > Cyprinodontiformes > Rivulidae > Simpsonichthys > Simpsonichthys santanae. The sequence goes on along the minus strand of JARVLU010000103.1, from coordinate 28,711,410 downwards.
TGTTCTTTCTGCTTTCTTCTGCTAATTTAGACTTCTTCTTTTTCAACAAAAATTCAACAAGTTTTTAGCTAATTTCAGCTGTTTTCCAGCAAGTTCTTCAGCAATAAGCATTCACACTGCATTTTTGCAGGAAATGCAATTTCTCTACTTAATAGTGTTTGGATATAAGTACATTTAGAAAAAAAAAAGCCTTTTGAAGCAGGACAACTCATTACTGAACATAAACATTTTGGGGTTTCTTTTGTATCTGTTTTTTCTCTAATATTAGTTTGATCTGATTTAATTTCCTTCCTATAGTCACAATGTGATCAAGAAGCATTATAGAAGAAAAAAACACCTAAAAATTAAGCACTAAAGGAGTTTGTTTGTTTGTTGTTTATGTGCATATTTTTTGCCTCTCTGGATAAAAACTGAATTCTATTATTATTTCTTATTGACCGTGGCTGGAACTTTGTTGGTTTAAATTAATTCACCATCAAAAACAGAAATGGACATGTTCTTTGTGTCATACAATGATCAATACAATGAAAAAGTCAAGAAACATTTTAAAATGGAAACACGATGGTGTCCGAGGTGGCTGGTGTGATGTTGAATCAAGTCATGTTAGTCTATTAAGAGGCAGTTTTCCAAATAATTCAGCCAAGACAAGTCATATAATTTATGTATCTGTATTATTTATCTTCCCATTGTCGGATGTGATTTCCTGGTTCCAGCAGTGATACTTCAATAGAAATGACCATTTACTGGCACAGACCAGAAACATGGCAGCCTGTAATTTAAATTACAACTAGTTCAAATGTTTAGCACAGCTCAATTGTAACAACAGGATTTGAAATATATATATTTACATTGCTTTAACTGAACAGTGACAGTTAAAACAATCTAGTGACTTTACAGAAAAGACTGAGCCAGTTCAACCAATTTGCAGTTTTTGTCTCGTCAGGTTTTTCAAAAAGGCTAAAACTTCAGAATTGAGTACACAAAGCTAATACAGTATATGTAAAATAATAATAAAAACTAATTTGAAAGTACTGAGTCATCAGACTGATCCTGCTCAGAGTTGTGTGAAGCTGGAGTCGATCTCGAGCAGTCGTTGAACCACGTGCACTCTGATGGTACAGTTTAGGGTTTGCTGTTGGAGATATGAGTCCAGGTTTGGTGCAGCTTCAAATCAGGCTCAGATCACACAGATTGAGATGTTTCTCTCTCACCATCTGATATGCTGCAGTGAATGCCTCATTTCCGCACGCTGTGTGCTTAAATCCAGCTGGAGGGACGATGCTGGCGGCGGTGGGGGGGGGGGAGTTTGGGGAGGGTGATAGCTGCTTCTTAATTTCCTGTTTTCTGTCAGCGTCCCCTCTCTGAAATATACGTGTCATTTCTCCTCCCATCTCCGTGTGACAGATGAAGGATGCGCGTTGTTTTAGCGAGAGAGGTGGAATGCAGCGGATTTAATGAGACAGAACATGTGGTCCGTACAGTTCAGCAGTGCCACATTCTGCTGTGTCGCGCATGGTGGAAACGAGCAAAGGCTTAAAAAGTCTGAGAAGCCGTTAGATGCAGATTTGAAACACCTCACAGCCCTTGCTGCTCAACAGCAGTGCACTGTGGAGAGAATCTCCTTGATCATCTCAGATTTAGCTTCCTGGATTACAGAAGGTTTCATTTCTCACGGCCGTTGTGGCGATTTCTCAGGATTTTCCCGCCCAGTCAGGATCAAATGGAAAAGCACCCAGAGCATGTGTTGAATACGACTCTCAGATACTACCACACAGGGGCGATAATAGGATCTGAATTTAAGGGGTGCTTAGCCCCCAGAGCTGGCAATGGCTCTTGGTTTGAACATCGCACCTCATGGTGTGGAGAAGTGCAAAAGCTTGCGGCACCTGGTATTCCCAGGCGGTCTCCCATCCAAGTACTAACCAGGCGTGAACTGCTTGACTTCTGAGATGGGACGAGACCAGGCATATTCAGGGTGGTTTGGCCGTAAACAGGAAGTCAGTCACAAATAGGAGTTTTCAAAGATCATGGCAAACAAAGACTAAACTTGTGCAACCAGAAGTTGCAACATATATCTACATACAAAGCAAAACACAACTGGACTAAAGTCCATGCTCAATAATCCAGGTATAAAATCCAACATTGTTCAATGTCAGGTCATCTGGACAGTTTCTTTTGTTTGTGCTGAGACGTTTCGTCCGTCATCCAACGGACCTCTTCAGTCTGAGGAACCCCCAAACGAAACCGATTCTCCACCAACAGCCTACTCCAAAGTGGAAAAATCCTATGCTAAAATGGCGTCTGGGGCACGCAATCTCCCTCGTCGACGTCAATGTCAAAATGGTTTAAAACCACCAAAGTTCATGCTCAATAATCCAGGTACTAGCTTTAAGCATTAACCTTTAATTTAACCCATAAGCATACAATGTAATTATGACAGAAAATGCAGGATTTACTTGCAGTTACTGCAAGAAACTGCTTTTTTTTTAGATTTTTCTATTTGGATTGTTGCATCAGGATACTTGCAGTTACGTCATACAGATGAACATGTGGTGCTTCCTGTTTACAACTGTCATGTTCAGCTGATCATGAGTTCGGCTGCCGGCCTTTATCCATCTCTTATATTTTTCCAGACTCCGTTTAGGTTTTGGAAATTGTATAAACTGTATTCCATCCTCTGAATGCTCAGGGTAACACGGTCTGAATTACCAGTACATGTTCCCCACTGATAATGTTTAACCATTTGTTTTCTGATAATTTGTCATGAAATCCCTCTGACCGCTAAATGTTCGTAATGCAAAACCCCGACAACGTTGTTGGAGGAAAAGTGGGGGTGCAGCTCCTGGGGGCGTTCACTTCAAGATAAATTGAGATTGCTGATTGGTCAGTTGCTGACAAGCCTACTGGATTGATTGACAGGCGGTGTCAAGGATCAGATTTGTGCAAAAAAAAAAAAAAGTAATTTTACTGGTCCGTCAAAAATTGTCATAATTTATTCCACATTTATTCAATTTTTGGTGAATCTAATGTTTTTTTTATTTATTATTCAACCTTTTTTTAATTATTAAGGTTTGAGAACTGAGCTTCCTTACAAAATCCTAATGATGGTTTCTTTATTTTTCAGGGGTGCCAAGTTGATATTTAGGGGCCACTTCAACACAGTTTAGCTCCAAATCTACAACACAGACTGAATTGTAGCCATCTTTGTTTGGGCTCAAGTCAATGATGTGTGGCTGACATCTTAAACTGAGCCCAAAGCTTCTTGAGTAGAGACGTTCAACATTTCCTGATCACTTTCTGAGAGTTTCACTAACTTCTATCCAACGTTTCACGAGATATTTTGCTAACACTACAAACAAGCGGACAGAAACAGCGTTCAGCGGCAGGCGGTAAATATTCCAAAACCTCAGCCTGGAAGATTGCACTGTCCCGATTTACGGTCCTGAGGAACGCCTGTTGTGTGGAGTTGGCCTGGATTTTCTGCTTTAAGAACAAAGTAGCTGAAGTGTGACCTGGATACTGGGTCTGCTGTGGAAAACGTCCTCGGGCAAATGTGGAAGGATCAGACTAAAGAATGACACTTAAACACATCATTTAAATTGTTCAGGTTTGCTTCAACGAACTAGCGTTTCTTTTTTTCTGCAGCGTTAACGAAACATCTCACATCCCGGTGGATACAATTTAATGAAACTATCAGAAAGTAATTAATGGATAAACATCTGCAACTGGTCAACTTTTGGAGTCGACCCAATTTAATCAGTTAGCACAAAAAAAAAAAATGGATGAATTTGACAGATGAAGCGCCTTTGGCTACCAACACTCTGAAACATAAGATGATCTCAGTCTAAAACTGTTGCCTGAAAGGTGGCGAGCGAAGTGCATTCTTTCAAGGAAAGCAAGGCCTCAAACTGTTGCAGCACCGAGGAGACACTCCGACACATCGCACCAGAACAGAAACACGTTTATTCATTAGAAGATGAAAATACTTTTCCCTTTGTTGTGATGGAAAACCCCCTCGTCTCTTCATGTGCGTGTTGCTGCCGGGTCAAGACGCATTCAGCTTCCGTGAGAGGAGTGAAGGTGAGGGAGGCAGAGCCGTGCGTGCTTGTGCGCGTGCACGTGCAGAAATAGGATGGAGACGCTGTCACATCTCCACCCCCCCCCGTTTACACACATACACACTCTTTACAGCTAAAAATAGAACGGGAGACAGCTGGAATGGCGAGTGCATTGAAATGCACATTGATTTCCGCCGCACGTTTTAGTTTTTCCTCCTGATTTCATCCATGACTCCTCCCTCCCCCATTTATTGAATCTACTCCTGGTCATTTCCTTTACAATGCCTCCTCCTGCATTTTTTTTTCTTCCTTTGCCTTATTGTCAATTTGCATGTCATATCTGATGCAGTTGCTCTTCTGCACAAGACTCCAGGAGAGGGGAGAACCTCTCAGATTGTGGGAGATGATGTCTTGGCATCTTTCTGCATAACATTTTTATTTATTGCTCTCTTTTTCTAAAAATGAGAGAAACCTGCCTTTGTTGCCCCCTTTCCTTTGGATACCCTTCAGAGCAGTCCTTGTGGACAGCACACCCATTCACAGCTATAAATAACTCACTCCCTTCCTCTTCACCTCCGACCAGCACCTCCCCCTCCTCCCCACTCTCCTCTTTTGCTCATCTCGGAGCACAGTTTGCTCCTGAACCTGCTGTTTGGGGGCTCTCCCCTCCTTCCTTCTCTCCCTGCTGTCTCTGTGGTTCGCCTCGCCCGCTCCAGTTTACAACCTGCCAGGATCTACGCTCCGCCATTGCTCTCGTCATATCATGCACTGCACCAGGGCGAACCAACTGGCGGCTCGCGGGCCGCAACTTAAGCCTGGCTCGCCGATGAGCTCATTGATAAAAAGAAAAACAATCAGAAAAGCAAAAACCCATGCGAGCACTTTTAACAATTTGAAATGCCAACTATAACAGCGAGGAAATCCTGTCCTGCCCATCTCACGTTTCAACATTTTCTGGGGGGAACATTGATGAGGATGCACCAGCAGCTTTGTAGTTAGTTTAAATAACATGGTTAACCACAAATAGGCTGGACTAAATGAGTTAATTCATTCTGGTTAATGACACGAAGGAGTCGCTCGACACACATGGTGCTCACTTTCAGCCCAGCTGAGTTCTGCTCCGCCTCCTTTGGTTCTGCTCAAAGGTCACGCCTGAGCGTGACGTGGACGCTTCACGAACTGTTTGAGGGAGAACTGGTCTGTACAGAACTGGTTCTTAAATGGACCCACCTGGAACAGAAACACGTTGGTCATTCAGGCAACATCAAAAACTTTTTTTTATTTTTTATTTTTTAAAGCATAAAGATGGCAGGATATTATTTGTGTTCAGTATGGTGTCATTTCTGTTTTTAATATTGCTTCACAGAATATCACTTCTTTTACAGCAAGGAAATAAACCTTGAAATGCAATTTCTTTGAATTGACACTTTTGGGTTCTGATTCAATGCAGCAAAATAAACTAAATTACAAAGTAATACATCATTGTAATAATTGGTTTATTTACATAATGACTCTTTAAGTACGATTGTCCTCTTTTCTGGTGGTAGAGGATTAAGCTGCAATCAGGACATTCCTACAAAACCACTGACTTTGTTTCATTTAGTGAGAACGGGTCAGAACTCAGACAGGACAAGGCATAAATAAGTTCTGTACTTGTGACTCTGTGGGTCTGACTGTTCGCCAAAGATTTGTAGTAAATGCGATGAAGCCACCCCCGTACAGTTTGTGTGTCAACCACAACCTCTCTGACTGTTTATGTGTTTAAACCAGCAACAGTTGGTGCTACAAGTCTCAGCAACTTTTATTTTGTGGGTCAAAAGCAGAAATGTTTGGGAGCCACTGTGTTACATCACCGATGTTTTTAAATGCAAACTCTGTTGTGTTTCTGATCAGTTAGCTTCATAAAAAAAATTTTTAATTAAAGTTTATTCATTTTACATTCAATATAACAATAACATTAAAATATTCAGCATAAAAAGGAAAATAAGAAAGAGAAAAAAAGAATATAAAATGAAAGGTGGCAGAAAGAAGAAAAAATCTTATTTTATCTGCCCCTTTTTTTTCCAAAAACAAAGAGCAAATCAACCCAAACAATGTTTTTCAAATAATTGAATACAAGATCAACTTCATCACATTATCTAAAAAAAAATTTCAAAGAACTTGTAAAAGAAATGTATTTTAAAAGCAGATTCAAACGCTTTAAAAATACCTGGCACAAATATTGCACATGTACATAACATGTGCACAAATTCCATTGCATGTGTATGATTTAATGTTCGGTATTTCTCAAACTGTGTCTTTGTTTGCCTTACACTAGGCCTGTCACGATAACAATATTTGCTGACCGATTAATTATCTCAGAAATTATTGGGATAAGCGATAATATTGTTTGAAATTTAACATTAATTTAGTACGTAATGGTCAAATTTTAGAAGAAATGTCCATTTGGTTTGTGTGCAGTACCTTTGTTTGACCACCAGATGGCAAGTCTGTTTGAACTGAAGGATGGATAGTGTCTCTAAGAAAAATGGGAGGGAGGCCCCTTGACGTGACATGGGCTGACATGGTGACGTGGCGGATGCTTGGTGCGATTTGAACTCTTTAGCATAACATCTTTCACACAAAGTTTTTAATAAAAATCAGTAAACAAGTTCTCAGCTACTTTTTGCAGAGAAAAAACAACTTTTTACACAAAGGCATGGGTTTCAACCGTGAATTTTGGAGCTTCGACAAGATTATTCCCAATGTCAGCATGTTAGCTTAGCTCGCAGCTGATTTTAACAATTAAAAAAAAAAAGTGATTTTGGATGCTTAGAATGGATTTTAAAGAGAAAAGAGAAAGTGACGAGCACCAGAGTTGAGTTTTTTTTCATCCAGTGTCTTCAGTAGAGACCCAAAGAAACGATAAAACAGAAAAATGAAAATGAGGTAGATGATTTTAATTTATCATGCGATTAATTGATTTATTGTTTATCAGGACAGGTCTAGTTACCATTACAAGTTTCGGCAACTTTTATTTTGTTGAAAGCAGAAATGTTTGAGAAACACATTACTTGTGTTTTTAAATGCAACGCCTGTTGCGTTTCTGATCAGTTAGCATCATAAAGGTTTTTTCAAATGACTTGTAAAAGAAAAGCATTTTAAAAGTAGATTCAAAAGCTTTGAAAATACCTGGCACAAATGTTGCAAATGTGCATATGCACAAATTCCATTGCATTGGCATGATTTAATGTTCAGTATTTCTCAAACTGTCTCTTTGTTTGCCTTAGGCTCCTAAAAGTCACATTTCAAATCTCTTACAGTGGGGTTCTAGAGAAAAGGTTATGAAAAAAAAACATCTTACCTGTTGTACATAGCTCTTTGAATGACCTCAGTGTGGAGAAAAGTTTCAGCTCGGACCCGACTCCCTTTAAAGTATTTCACTAAACCATCTTCCTTGTCTTCTTCTCGCAGATACTCCATCCTGGTCATGGTTGCCCCAGTTCTGCAACCTTCGAGACCTCCGTCGTCGAGCCCAGCTCAGACAGCTGGAGGACTCCAGTGGAAACATGGTCCACATCAAGCAGAAGCTCTACCACAATGGCCACCCCAGTCCTCGACACCTCTGACTCTAAAAACAAGAAAGAAAAAGAAGTAGTCCTCCTTTCCTCAAAACTCCTTCAACGCACCACAACCCCTTCATGCCAAACTTCCCCGTGGCCAAATGTTGCCTCAGAGACCTGGAAAACTGCCCTCCCTTTGTTTATAATGTGCCCCCCACCCTTCACCCCAATGGACAGGGGTGAACCCTGTCTCTGTCTGCACTTAAAAAAGTCTTAAATGGAACGAGATTATGTGTTGCCACTGAAAATTTGAGTCTATGTCCACCATTGTGGGAAGAAGAGGAACGGCATTTTTAAAGGTGTGTTTTTCTGTATAGAGACATTTTCTGTGTTTATTGTTCAACTTGGCATGCTCTCTTAGAACAGGGTACGATTTGGGCAGCGTATGGAGCGGGTGGGAGGCGAGACAGCTGTTTTTATTTTTCTCTGTTGGGTGGGCATGGGTCTTGTAGTGTTGGGGTGAATGCGGCTGCCGGGTGGGTGAGTTTTCGCGACGATTAGATTGCTGCTTCTGTAAATAAGTATAAATACAGATAAGATGGGATTCAAGAAAATGGTGGGGATGAGTGGAATGGAGAATTATCATTGTGAGAAAAAAAAACTGGACTGTTTGAGTAGAAACGAGAGGGAAAGACCAGAAAGCTGAGTGTTTGCAAACTGGATGTGAAACGTGATTTCTGCTAAAAAAAAAAAAAAAAACACAGATTATTAGCTTTGTTACTTAGTGAATTAACTGAATGTATTAATTTTTTCCTGTAAATATGTGAGGGGGGAGGAGGGCGTGTGAGGTGGTGGTCCAGGTTCTCTTTGCTAAACCACCATCGACTTTGTTTTGCACACGAGGAAACGCAAATACCAACCAAAATGACTCCGTTAGCTCCGTGCTCCCCCCAAGTTAAACTTCCTTTAATCCAATCCAACTACGGTAAGCCCTTTGAGTATTTATTCCATGTTCTTGATATCAATCCTCCAGTTCACCCACTGGTTCATGACGAAACTACACTAGTTGCACATGTGCTGACGCTTGCAACAAACACTCTTACTAGTGACACCTCTGGTCAATTCATTGGATCAAAAGTCATGCTAGAAGGCCATTTTGCTCACTAGTAGCCCAAAAGTTTCAACTAGTGAGCTTTTTGTGGCATTAGTGATCCATTGGACCAAACTATATGTGATGACTGTCTCATACAAGTTAACTGCATCTTAATAATAATAATAATAATAATGTGTTATGTGTCGTCATCATTTTGTATGTTCCCATGTGGTGAAATTGGACCTCTGCATTGAACCCCTCCACCCCCAGGTGAAGCAGTGAGCAGCTATCGAAAGCGCTCAGGGAGCATTTTGGAGATAAGATGTGCTGCTCAGAGACACCACGAGATGTGCAATGACTGGGAATTGAGCCTTAGCTAATCTGCACAAATTATGCCTATAAATGAACTGGTGACTGTCAAATGGGCACACTAGTTAACTATTATTATTATTATAATTATAAAGTTTTTGTTTTAGTTTTTTAAAATAATTCTATATACCGGTACAATAAGAAATACAGTCAAATAAAATGAAAGGCAGCAGAAAGAAGAAAAAAAATATTATCTGCCCCTTTTAGCCCCAAAAATTATTCCAACAATAATAATCTTCATATAACAAAAACAAAATGAATAACTCCTTCTCGAGCAACAATTCATACAAATGCACATTCTTTTTTTTAAGCAAATCAACTTTGATCATTCTCTTAAACAAACGCATTGATCTGGCATTTTTAACATCACTCTCCAAATTATTCCATAATCTAATTCCTTGGATTCAATTCATAAATACTTTATTAATCCCAATGAGAAATTAATTGTGGCTGTAGCTCATCCTGGTTTCATTAGAGTTGTTCCAGATGCTGATGGCTTTGGACAGGAAGAATATCTTGTAGCAGTCCGTCCCACAGTAGATCTGAAGAAACTGGCTGCAGATGCCGAGCCGTCCACCCAGACCCAGAAGACCTCTCGTCCTCTTGGGCAGCAGGACTGCCTGAGTGCCAGGCAGAACTCCTCCACGAGCAATGGACATTTCTTGCAGCAGGGCGTCTCTGCAGACTTAACTGCAGGTGCCAGGGGACAATCTCGGTCCTCCCGCTGTCACGAGTCTTGATTCCCGCTATCTCCAAGATCTCGGTGGTCAGGCACTTGAGCACAGCCTCTAGGTAGACGGTGATGCATCCACGGCACCTCCTTTTCAACTCATTTTGGATTTGGGGCTGTAGTTGAGATATTATTTGAGCTTTCGATATATTAATCAGCAGCTCCCAGTTGTAGAAAACCACCTTGTTGTTATGGTTATGAATCATAGCAAATGTCCAATAGTTAAAAAGGGTTCAGTAAAAATCCTTTCAGGCGCACAGCTCCTGATACCAGAGGAATTAATAATCTGAAAAAAGTGATTTACGTCCAGAAAAATTAATAATTAAAGTTTTCAAAAGCAAAATCTCAGAATAAATGTAAGAGAGCTACTCCAACATGCAGCCACCTTGAGCGGCGCAATTCTGGAACTCTGGTTTGAAGTAGACGTCCCTTCAAACTAGTTCTAAATTTAGGTTTCCCAAATATCTCTATCTCCTTAATTATTGGAATGAAATGAGCTTTAGTAGTGAAATGGTGAGCATTTTGGATGTTATTAATTAACTAGTAAGGCAAATTTTAGTTTCACTAGTGTGACTAAATTTGGTCTTAGATAAGTCAACATTTTAGGTGCAGTAGTCGACTAGCTGACATTTTTAGGCACACTAGTTCAGTAGTTAAGACAGAAAAGTATTAACTAGTTAATGAATGAGTTTTGGGCAGCTGGTTCACTAGTGAGGCAAAATTTAGTCAAACTTCTCAATTAAATATGTTCTTTCTGATTAACTAGACAACATTTTAGGCGCACTAGTCGACTAATTTACAGTTTTTCAAGGATTCAAGTTTCTTTATTGTCATTCACATCACGCGTGGCACATGAGATGGAATGAAACTACGTACACAGGGTCCCAGTCATGTTCAACAAAAAATACAAATTGTAAATAAAAACAGTAGTAAGAGCCAATACATGAACTAACAATACACTAAGCACTAGAACAAAACAATGCGCCAAACAGCACGAACAAGAGTCCAACTCGGGACTCGAAGGTCCTGGGTTCGATCCCCAGTCATTGCACATCTCGTGGTGTCTCTGAGCAGGACACCTAATCCTGAATTGCTCCCCGGGTGCTTATATAGCTGCCCACTGCGCCACCTGGGTGTATCCCAGGTGCGATGGGTTAAATGCAGAGAACCAGTTTCGTCTTCGTATGGGAACATACAATGACAACACATAGCGCTTTAAATCAGCAGCATAAGATCAGCATCATGGATAATCAGCAGCACATAACAATCAAGTGGAATTGCAGTAATCATAATTTTCAGAGTCAGAGAATCTTTATTGTCATTTGCACCACATGTGGTACATGTGATGAAACGAAATTATGTACACA